>VYZT01060286.1:0-18259 GCA_013400735.1 Pomatostomus ruficeps | reverse complement strand
GTTTTACAGCTCCTGCTAATTAGTACGTGACTCTGATGGAGCAGCTGAAAAGCTACCCCAAAAAGTTGCTTTTAATTTTCTAACTTAAACTACAAACTGGACTCCCTTGGTAAGTTTTTAATTTTATGTTTAAATGCTAAAGGAATGTTAAGGACTCATGTTTTCCAAAATCTGTGCTTGCAAAAGTTACCGAGCCAAGGAGGTTTGGTTTCGTCTTTATTCTGTCATGTTTTGCTTCTTAAAGGTAAAAAAAAAAGAGGAAAGAGACACAGGGAAATGAAGTTATGGAGGATAAAGCTTGAAGTGAAGTGCAAGGGACAGCAGCTGCCAAATAAAATAAGCAGAGAATGACAAAGGAACGGTCAAGTTACCTTCTACAGAGCGTTTAAATTTTTTTAAAAAGAGAAGATTTTTCATCCTTATCTATTTCTTCTCGCACCACACACAATCCCACCTCTGTCACAGTTCCTGTGATGAAGAACAGCCAGCTCCCTGATTGCTGGGGGGATTCACTGCTGCACTTCCCTTCCCAGCAGGTTTTTTTTTAGCACTGAGAGTCATAACAAGTCCTTCAAGAGCCTGCCTGGAGGAGGTGCTTAATTGGGCTGCAAACCTTCTTGCAGACACTTCCAGAAGTTCGTAAGGACCCCCTTTGACACTCAGACAGGCTGAGGTTCCACTCTTCAGTCTCAGAAACATGGGAAATGCAGACTCCAGAGCCACTCAGGCTGTGCTGTGAAACCTTTCATCGCTTTCCTCCTCTGCTTTCCTGCTCCTGTGCAAACGTGCCGGGAAAATTTCCAGTCAAACGCATTCCACTGTGAAAAAAAACCACAATAAAATATATTGATAATTCCCTCATGGTCTCCAGCCTTTGAGGAGACCTGCAGGAGGCAGAGCCTCTCCCCCTACCGTGTTCCTGGAAATTCTGGTAGCCCACCGGCAGTGAGAAAGGGTTATAACACACAAGACCGTTCCATTGATTAAGTTGGGTAAAAACTTAAAAACTGACCTTTTTTTGGGAAAAAAAAATNATAACACACAAGACCGTTCCATTGGTTAAGTTGGGTAAAAACGGACTTATTTTGGGGGGAAAAAAACCCTGAAATGACACAGAGCATGAAATTGTATTTAAAGCCTTGGTTCCCATCAGAGTGAACACCTTCATCTGGATTTTTCTGCCTCGCCCAGCCCAGGAGATTAAGGACAGCTATAAACTGTCCCTCATTAAGGGAATGGAGAGAAAGAGCATTTCCTGGTCTGCTCCCTGATTCCTGGTGTTGCTTGGAGGTGTCCTGTGGGTTATCAGCATCAGGATGGCTCATTCTTGCAGCTGGAAGGTGCTGTCCTTCAAAACCCATCACCTCCACCTAACCCACTCTGCCCTTCAAACTGCTTCCCGTGGGATCCCTCGCTCCCCCGAGGCACAGCTGGGGCTCTGGTTCCTGAAAAATTCCTGCTTCTCTCTCCCCAGAGCAGCAGAGCCCAGCACAGCAACAATCTGACAAAACTGTAAAACCACAAGCAGAGTGAAAGGGATAAATAAGATCAGTCCAGGACAACGCTGCAGAAATCTCCACACAGGATCTATCCTCCGAGGAATTAGAGGGAATACAAGGCAAATCCATCGGTTTTCATGGAAAATAGGCCTTGTCAGACAAACCTGATTTCACTCTGTGATGAGATTACAAATTTCCTTGATAAAGGGAACTGTCCGGATGTAATAGGCTTAGATCGTCAGGGCGCTTTTGACTGAGTATGAAATGATATTTGGGTTTAGAATGCTGCACTACGTGGCATCAATAAAGCACGAAATAAACAGGTTAGGAACTGCCTGGCTGACAAATATCGAGAAGAAACTCGTCAGGGGAAACCTGGCACGAGGAGCAGGACTGTGCCCAGGATTCTCTGCTGCTCTCGGCCGTGCGCTGGGAGTTGATGCAGATAAAATTGGCAAATGAAGCAAACACCAGCAGCTCAGCAGAGACTGATAAGATGAGGCCGTGATACCAGGATATCTGGGTCACTGAGGGTGATGGGAGTCAGAATTGGCTTGAATATTCAGAGTTTTTTGTCCAGCAAGGAGAAACTCCTAAAACAGGGGCTGCACCCCGACATGGGAGTTGCAATGGCCACAGGGCTTTTCATGCCGTGGTGAGGACATCAGTCCTGGGATAAAATGCAGTCTTGTGGCATCTGGAGATGGAGAAAGCACAGAAATGTCAAAAACAGAGAGGAAAAATGCCACATAAACCACCCAGACCAGACTCAGCCGCTCACACAGAGCTCCCTGCTGCAGGTAGGGGAGACTGGAAAGGACATTCAAGCCTCAGCTGTGCACTCTGACACACAAACAGGCCTGGGAATAAAGGGCTGGGCTGCTTCTAATTTACACCTTCCCAGCCACTGTAATTTGCAATTTTTCCCAAATGAGACATTTGCATGTCAAGTGCCTGCTGCCAATTGCAAGGTGGGCAGTACGTGTGCTGAAAAACAGCACCAGGCCCTTTTGGGAACATTAAAAGACAGCGTTGCAATCTCACAGGGGCATTTTAGTGGCTTAACCAACCAAAAATGGCAGTTCTTATTTTCTTTTTTTTCCTTTTTTTCTTTTTTCTTTTTTCTTTTTTTTTTCTTTTTTNTTTTTTTTTTTTTTTTTTTTTTTTTTTTTTTTTTTTTTTTTTTTTTTTTTTTTTTTTTTTTTTTTTAAATAAAAGCAGCAAGAAGCTGCCAAATGTGCCTTTTAAACATGTGGAGCTTGCCAAGGTAAGTTCAGCAGTGCTATCTTGGGACAGCTAGACAGCATTACTTTGAAGGTTTTGTTGTTTCTTTGCTTTTGTTTTTTGGGTTCTTTTTTAAGGAAAATGGAGAGGAAAGAGGAAAAAAGAAGAAATGCGGTAAGGAAAGAGAAGGAAAATAGCAACCTAAAGTCCTTCACTAAGAGAGCTGCATCTCCACAGTAAAAAAAATGCAGGTAGGAGCTTTCTGGAGGAAGCAAGACAGACCATACAGGCAAGTAGCTGCTTCTTCAAATATTTGAGAATTAACTTCCTTGTCCTGATGCCTCAAGGGCTGGTAAAAATCTGAGGCAGCCCCAGCAGCGCAGGGCAAAGGGCATTCCCTGGGTTTAATGGGATCCCAGGGGCACAACTCGGCCCAGGTGGGAACAGCCGAGCAGCACCCCCGGGTCCAACGCGGATCCAATTGGATGGAGCTCAGCAATGAGCAGATCGACCTCAAATCCCCAGTGAGAAACGGAACAAATGAGGGAACTGTCCCCCATTCTAATGACCCCCCAAGGGAGACTCCAGCCCAGCTGAACAAACCTGTTGCAGAGAGGAGGCTCCGGGCAAGGCTGGAGCCTCTGCTTTGGAGACACTCGGGATGTTCCGTCTGCTCCCCTCAGAGAAGCCCCAAGCTGAGCTCAATCTCAGCCCCCAAGGGTTCTCCACATGTAGGGCTGAGGGACAGGGAGTGTTTGTGGAGGGAACAAGGAAATGGAAAGGGGATGAAAATGTATAAAAAGGGGGTAAAAGAAAAGATAAAAAATCATCAGGCGTCAACATCAGCTTTTTTAACACCACAAGCAGGGCCAAGGGAGATTTCTTGTTTGGCCTTTTCTCATCAGCTGCCTGTTTGGCATCCAGCTGCCTCCTGCCCATGCCTGTGTCTCGTTTCCCTCTCCAATATCCACACTGCAGTCAACACGACTTCATGCAGGCCGTGTTTTCCAGCAGACACCGACAAGGGTTTCCCTCTCAGGAAATGCTAAACTGCAGTGGGATGTGCAGAAACAAACACATTCCCTGCCCTGCAGTCAGTGTCAGGCATCACCTCTTCATTACAATCATTTCTGGTGAAAAACAGCTCACCACAGTGGGGATGCATTTACAAAATCTCTCTGTTATGTGGGAGATGAAGTTAGAGGTTTTATTTAGAAAGGGCCCTAAAATCTTACACCAGCCCAGGTGTCTCACAGACTGGGATGCTACTGGGTCTTCTTTTACCTGCCCAAAACCTGTCCTAGAACCCAAGGGCTGGAAGATTCAGGAGAAAATTTCATCAGGGCTGGGAAGGTAACAGGGCTGTTCATCAGGTGGCTGAGGGAGATGCCAGAAAATGAATCCTAAATCCCACGGTGGGGAAAAGCTGTCCAGGATGGTTTTTTTCCCTGCACATGAGCTAGCAGGGTTGAAATGGCAGCTGAACAGTGGGATTGCACAAGCTGAACCTGGCATGATTTTAACCTGAAGCATCCCTGGGCTGAAAGCTCGTTTTTCTTTTCCCCCATTTGCCATGAGAACAAACAGCTGCCCTGCAGCCAACCCCTTGCAGCTCTGGAACACACGGCACAGATCTGCCCTCAGAAACCTGAAATGCTCTGCTCATAACACTAAAACCAGATGCTGTCCTCTGCTTTTGAAATGCTGATTAAAAATTCACCACAGTGTTTACAGTAGAGATTTTGAACGTAATTATCGCTGTAACCCAGGTATCTTCTTATTTCAATCATTTCTTGATGAGTTTAAATGCATAAAATGTTTAATATACTTAAAAGGCAGCAACAGGAGACTCTCATGCAGGCTGGGCTCATTTTTTCCAGCTTTCAGAAAAGAAAAACCCAACCTGAAACCATGATAAATACCTCTGAATTCTAATATCTTTTTAATGTGCACTTTTCTTGCAAGCAGATTGCATTCACAAAATGCAGACTTAAAAAAAAAAATGCACGTTTCAGTTATAGAGATCGAGCTTGGTGACTTGTGAAAAAAACCCTCAAATCTTTTCTGGGTGTTTGCTGGCCTGTGAGTCTGAAGTTCCAGTTTGAAATTGGTTTGTGGGATTCTCATAGAAACCAAAGAAAGCAGAGTGCTAATTAAATGTTTCCGTCCCTCTCCGAACACCAGGTACAGCTCGGAGCAGCTGCACTGCAGAGCTCTCCCTCTGACACCTCCTGAAGGCTCCAGATTGAGAAAATCCTTTTCTGCTTTTGTGTTCTCGGCTGGCTGAGGTGGCAGAGCTGTGGGGTGAATAAAACTGAGCGATGCTCACCCGCAAGCACAGAGAGCTGCGGCTGCTCCCGAGGCACGGCAGACAGATCTCCCCTGCCAGGAAAACTCAGGATCCCCATAGGTCAGAGCTGTTATGAATAACCTGGAGAGGTCTCACTGCACACCGTAAGCGCTCATTGACCGTGAGAGAGACAGTGATGAGAGGAAGCACCGAGACTCCCCAGCTCGGTGTGCCTTAAATCACAGAACAAATTAAATTCTAAGAGGAAAAATGCCATAAGGCACTCGGCCAGGGTGACCGAGCTGCGGAGTTATTTACAGTTTCTTTCTTGCAGCAGCAAGTTTTCTGAGTGAAGCCAAAGCAAACGTTCATTGGGGAATCTAATTTGTAATAGACATTGAATGCAAAAAATAATAAAAAAAATGAAGCGAAGGAGAGGAGATCAAACATGCTGGAAAGAGATGGCTTCATCCACATTTAAATTATTGACCTGCAGACTTCTGAATAAGCTCTCAATAAAAATGTACAACAGTTCAAAGTAGGAAATTTGGACATGCAGTGCAAAAATATTATTTGTAATATTCTATCCCCAGCCAACACACTGCATTAGTGCACAGGAACTGAAGATTAAATCCTTCAAAGCTGTTAAACTCCCTGTTAGAACTCAGGATAAGTCCAGATAAATTTGAATTTTACCGTCAAAGCAAAACTGAGTGGAAATGCCATTTAAAAATGGCATAAATTACTCTCCACAAACACGACTGCCATCTCACGACCAAATCTGTATTTCCCAGGCTTTTCCTTTTTGAAGTCCCTTGTTTTGAAGTCCACTAAGCCCAAGATAACAATTTCCTGTTCTTCTAGGTAAGCACCTAACTTCCTCTGGGAGCAAGAAATACAAAAAGTTTGACCTGGAGGACTCAAAAAAAGGGGAAGAAATATCAGGAATGCAAATTTTCCTGTATGGAAACTGTTTGGGCTGAGGGGAAATGTGGACCTGCTGCTGAATGGGGTGGGGGAAGAGGGTTTGAGAAAAGTGAGGTTTTGAATTAATGCCTTCTTAATTTCACTGGGGTGCACTTGTTAGTGCAAAGAGAGCTGGCTGATACATCCAACCCACATCCCAAAATCCCCTCTGTCCCAGTGTTTGAGACAGCTTTGGGTCAGGGCACAGAGCACTGAGCATCTTGATGGTTTTACCAGTTGGCAGCAAGGCCCTGCTAGGTATTTTACCTGTTTGTTTGTTGAATTGATCCTTCTTGGTTTGCTTTGGCACCTGGACACACACAAAAAAGAAGTTGAAACTTAAAAATATCGAGCTGGCTGCTTAACTGAATCGAGCAAAAGCAAGGGCCGCTCTCAGGATGAAAACATACAAGCAATGTTAAAATAGCAACACAGCCCGGGATGATTCACATTCATTGAATTGCGGAACAATTTCCATCGGAGTGGACCTCCAGAGGTCAGCTCGCCCATCCAGCTGCTCCAAACCTGTCTAATCAGATCAAGGGATGCTTGTCAGCTCCTCGTGCAGCGCAGTTTGTGTTTGCTGAAGCCTTTTCCAGCCCTCTCAGTACAGAGAAGACAGCTCCTACTCCGATTATTTACAAGAGGGAGCTGGGAGAAACAGTTTGTCTGCTCAGTAAATGAAGCACGAGCTCTCCCCGTGGGTTTTTGAATCATTTCAGCACCAGGCTGTTGTGGATCAGCCTTGCAGAGTGAGCACACGATGGAGCTCAGCGTGGAGCAGATACGGAGGCACTGGAGGTGCTCTCCAGCCCTGCAGCCACTTTCTCACCACCAGGCCACAAAACAGCTCCCAACACGAGGCCAAACTCTCTCCTGGTGACCAGGGAAGATGCTCTCTGAAAGAAAACCCAGATATAAAACCTTTATTTCATCAGAGCATCTCTTTTAGGCGCTGTTCTCCAAGTGGGCACAAAGGAATGAAGAAGAACCAGCACTGGGATCAATTCAATCTCCACCTGCTCCAGAAGAACCCGGGGCCATTCTCCTGTGCTGTCACAGCTGTTAATGAGATATTTGGCTTCACTGGTAACGTGCCAGCCTGCCTCGAAGACAGAGAGCAAAATAAATGGATCAGGACAGGGAAAACAACGACCCAAATGTCTGACAGACAGTGTTTTGCAAACCATTACAAAAGGGAGATAGGGAAGAGCAAAGAATAAAGAATATTTGTGATTCACAGAACTCAGTAAAAAATTTGGCCGCCCTCGGTTGAATTTTTGACTGCAGAAGAGAAGAAATAAATGCAGATTTTAAAAATAAATAATGAAAAAAAAATCCTGTTGTTGGCCATGATGTAGGGACCACCAGATAGGAACAAAGCAGTGCTTTCAGACTGCATCTGTGGTTCAAGATCGAGAAGAAAGAAGGGTCCCGAAAAGAGAAAAAAAGTCCTTCAGAGTTCTTGAGCAGATGCTTTATAGAGTAAAAAATATTCCAGAGCTCTTGCCTGTATTAAATTATGTCAATGTAGGTTATCAGAGTTACTGGGAAGTGTGAATACTTTCATCTCAAAAAAAGAAAAAGAAAAAAAGAGAAAAAAAAAGGAAAAAAAAAGAAAAAAAAGAAAAGGCAAAATACAGTTCAACACTGAAAGCTGAACATATCTAAAAGGAATACAAATCAGTCCCTGGGGAACTTCCCAGGACACAGCAGAATCTCTGTCACTTCAAGCCTACAGCCAGCCGGGTAAAAGATCCATCCTAACTAAATCAGGAGCTGGGGGCCAGAGAGAGAAATGGCTGGATGAAGTTTCAAGGCTTTAATTTATTATGCAGAGCCATAATGAGCTGATCCAGCTTCGAGATCTACAAATGACGGAGTCCTGCTTTGGTTTTGGCAGCAGACAACGCCTTGGACACAAGTCCTCAGGACTCCGCGCTGCACCCGAGCTAAGGGAGTGGGAGCACCAGCTGAGGATGCAGCTTATGGGATGGAAATTTACAGAAATGAAACTAATTAGCAGCTTCCCCAGCTCAGCAGTCTCCATCTGACTCTGCTGCTCTGAGCATGCCGAGAACGCTCTGGCTGTAATTATTGCAGCCCTGTTCATCGCTCCAGCGCCCAGACCCAGGTTTCTAGAGAGACAGGACATTTTTGGTTGTTAACCCTGGCTCTTAGTCACTGCTCTTACTTCATCCCATCCCATCACAGCCGATGTTGATGTTTCCTGCGTGCTTTATGAGGGTTCCACAGACGTTTTTGAGGCACGGTTTCCATCTGGCAGCGTTGCAAGAGGGGCCATTGTCCTTCGTGCTTGGTAGGATTCTCCATCTCAAAGACAAATTGGGAGCTGCAGGCTGGGGAGGTGAGCTCAGACTCCCCAGTCCTCACAGCAGCCTCGCTGGGCAAGCCCAGGCAGCTCAGTTTCTTGCACATATCCCGGTGTGGCTGACACTTCCCTTGGACTCCGCACAGGCACCTTTTCCTTTCACCCAGCGGCGTTACAAGGTGATCTTCGAGGCATCCAGAGCTGCTTCATCACTGCTTTGTAAAAGGACACTTACATTTTATTATCATCTGCTGATTGTATCGCAAACAGGCATTACCCTCACATTATCAGCTGCCTCTGATTTATCGCCAGATTTATTATAGGTCCATAATGGGGTCAGATTTATGCTTTCATTTGCTTTTATGTCTTAAAGAGACCGGCACGGGTTACATTTATCATTTTTCTGATATCTAACTGAAAGGCACTTTGCTGCTTTATAACCAGAGTTCTCTTTCAAACAATTAAAATCTCCCTTGCCACACAGAGAGAAACACGGCAATTAACACTTTCAAACGAAATTTTGACTTCACTAACTACAGGAATGGTGCTTTTCTACACGAAGAGACAAAAAGAGGAAAAAGAGTCAGAAAAGGAAATCTCCCAGTCACTACCACCCTGCAGCCTTCTTAATTAACCAGAGTCTTAATAACATTAACACCTCTAGATCAGCAGCTGAGTTTTTTTCACACAGAAATCCTTACACCTCCAAATGTGACAAGAGAAACCCGGCGTTGAGCCAGGTAAGGGATTTCACAGCACATCTTAATTTATCATCTCGTGTAGCTCGTGGGCATGAAGAGCACCAGGAACTGCTCCGTTATCCCCAGAGCATCACCTGGAATCTGTTATCAGCCAGGGATGAAAAAGGGAAGCACAAAGCAGCAGAGACACGAGCCCCTCCCTGCGTGAAGCAGAGCTCTGCCAGGAAAACAATATCTGGGTGCTGAAATTAAGAACTCTGTGCAATATCAGCTCAGGTGTAGGCAGCAGAGTTATCCATCTCACACCACCGCAGAAAAACTCACTGCCCCCGGTAACACAGGCTAATAGACTCCTCTTCATTAAAGTATTGGAAATTAGTCCACATTGCACTCCCAAAATGGAGAATGCCTTGATTTAAGCTTTTCTCTGGCTACAAACACTTCAGCATACATTTTCAAGTAGCTTTCTCCCCATTTCCCCAGAGACTTCTCACTTGAGAAACATTAAATGCCTCTTCATTCTGCTTCCTATATCACCTTTTTTATATTGCCATGGTTTCAAACTGAGAGGATAGAATTAGAGGAGATACAAGAAAGTTTTATACCATGATGGCTGTGAAACTCTGGAACACCAGTGAAGTGTAAACACCCAGAAAAAACTGGAAATATTCATGATCATGTTGGACAGGGCTCTGAGTGACCTGGACTAGTTGGAGATGTCCTTGCTCATTGCCAAACAGTTGGACTGATGATATTTAAAAGGTTAAATCTGCCTCAAACTGGCCTTCAATTCTGTGATTCAACATTTCTCCCATTTGCTAGATGGATTCAAAGCCAAAAAGAATCAAAAGGCTGACAGCCTTTTTATTTAACAGTAATTTATTTAACAGTAAATGTGAGGTGGGGACAATGCCTTAGGATTTTAGCTTCTGTATTTTTCATGTATCTGCAATCCTGTGATTCTTTAGTGTATAATCTGAATTCCATGGGCAGTGCTGGCTGCTGCTCTCCCATTCTGGGCAGACAAAACAATTCCTCTCCAGGCCTGGAACTCAAGGAGCCCTCACTGCCTCAGCCCCCAGAGATGGAAACAACAGGGAATTGGGGGAGCAAACTTGCGGTCAATGACTTCATTCCCTGAAGCTGGAATTAAAAAATTAACCTCTGATATAAACCAAACTGATAAAAGTGTGAGAAACCCGTGAGCCGCCGTCCATTTCAGGGTGCAGGCCCTGGGTGGGCTCTGACTGCCCTCAATGCACCTGAAGGCCCTGCAATAAATAAATCACTGCTTTGTATTCTCTTAAAATAAATAGAACTGCTTTTTATCCTCTTAATTTTGTCTAGACTCTGATTTTAGGTAGTCCAAATAAGGCATCAGAGAGATAGAAACATAAAGGAGGAAGGGAGTGGGGAGGGAAGAGGAAGAAAGAGAGAGAAAGATTAAATAGATGTCACTGCTACAGGGATCCCGGCAGAGTCCTGCTGGTTCTTCTCAGTGTTCTGAGACATGAAACTGCCTCTTTTAAATCCTCCTGCTGCACTGTCAGATGGAGACACTGGATATCTCCACTGAGCTCCCCAATCCGTGTGGATTTTTGTGCTCCCACGGCTGCTGAGCAGGGAGAGGAGGCAGCAGCAGGTTTGGCTCATTCCTGGGCACCAGAAGAATGCAACAACAAGAGGTGCCTTGATTTATGCCAGCCTATTCCTGACCACAAAAATCACTTTTAGCACAGAAAGCACCTTAAAATTCAGTGCTGGTTTTGCTTGGCAGCGCTCCAGGACCCATGATCACCAGAGGAAATCCAGCATCCTCTGGCACAACGAGGCTCACCCCTGCTGCAGGCTCACTGCTGAGTTTGGAAAACCCATTTCCACAGGCCCCAGACGGGCCACAAACCTCCCCTCTGTGGCAGGGCAGGTTTTTAGCGGGACAGACACATTTTGAACACACAAAACCTCCTATCAAGGAAGTGCTAGACCATTGTCACAGCGAGGTTCACACCACACAAACTGGTAGAGTCAGCCCCAGGTGGACACTCCAGCCACAGCAATCAGGACAACCCTCCTGGTTCAGCTGGCAGTGGTCCAGGACATCTACAACACCATGGGAAAAAGTTCTTCTACATTTCACATTTTTCTAAAACTTCAGATATTTTTAGGAAAAAAATTTTCTTACCTTGTTTTCTTTCCTACTTCTAAATAGACCTCTGATTACTTAAAATCAGTATCACAAAAAATAAGTGAAACATTACACCTTTCATCTGATGGACTGAGTGATCCTTTGCCCTATTTCAAGGTGACAAGGAATCCCAAATTTGCCTTGTGAAGGTACCCAACAGTGTTTACCTAATTGGGTTTTTTACAAACTTCTGCATGGAACGCTGCAGCAGACATGGACAAGCTGTGCTTGAGCAGGAAAGGATGCTGAAGCATGCAGTGTTCTTTCAACTCTTTTTTTTAAGCTCTCTGCTGCACAAAGCACAGTGGGGAGGCACAGCACCCGTGCAGGGCTCACTGTCTTCACTCAAAGCAGCTCTGGATTTGGTCCATTGATCCCTTCCAGTGTCAATTTATGGAGCAATGACAGCCTCTGTGCAATATCCTGCTCCACAGCCTAGGAAATCCAGCCTGTCTCTCAACACTCCCTCATTTTCAATCCTCTCTGTCCCACAGAGATGTGCACTGAGTGTACAAGCTGTCACCTCTCACTTGCCTTCCTTCTCGAGACACCACCAGCACAGTTCTTCCTTTATTTCTGTTTCGGGCTTGCTGGAAGGGGATTTTTGCTCCATTTTTTTTTCTTCCTTTCTGTATTTCTTTTGTTTGTCACAATGTGTTTTGCACAAGCAAGCCCAGGTTAAACATTGTGAGAAGCAAGGAAAAGAACTGCCCATGGGAGAAGGACACTCTCAGAATTACATATTTTACAGTGACCTCTGGTTTTGATGAGCCCAGTTACGTCCTGGGAAAGCAGAATGATTCCCTGGCTTCTTCAGAAAAAAATTGGAGGTGCTGAGTTTACTGACACAGGTTAATAGGAAGGTGGATTTTGGTGAGACAACATCCTATCCTGAAATAAAAAAAGGGATGGTACAATACAAAGCTGTTTAAAGGAAACCGGGCAAAACCCAGATCAAGTCAGAAGCCAAGGAGCAGGGAGGGAGACGTTGCTGGCAAGAATAAAACCCAGTCTTGCACTTCTCCTACCAATGCTTTTGGTATTCCAGAAATGGGAAGGGACCAGGACAGGGCAGTTTCCCAGCACTCCCAATAAATCAGGCTGCTCCTCAGAACCTGCCAGCTGCAGGAGTGAGGACAAATGGGAAGGACAGACGCAGGATTGTGTGGGGTTGTACAGTTTTTTTTCCTTTCACTGACAGTCCTGCAGCCTGTCTCTATCCCAGACCTGCAACTTCTCATCAGGAGTCCCTCAGCAGGGTTGTCCAGAGCCTTGGGGGTAGGAATTTCCTCCTGATTTTTCTACACTGGTGTTCCCATGGCTTTGAATATTCTAATGTTATGGGAAGTTCCAGAACTACCCCGTCTGCCCTCATTTTATTGACCCCTGATTTTGCAGCTCCTTGTTTACATTAACACAAAAATAAATCTTTGTGGATACTGGTCACAGTAAATATGAAATATTGGTGCTGTTAGCATTTCCTGCAGGGTCAGCCACGCCTGCCCCCAGACTCCTGCTGCACACACTACAGCCAGCAGAGTCAGCACCCAAAATCAGAAAGAAAACCAAGACAGGTTTGGCCTCAGAGCTGGGGGAAAGGGATGGAGCAGAAGATTTGGGGGACTGGAGTGCATGGCTGGACAGTTGTTGCTGGAACACTCAGATAAGCACTTGGGCAGCAGGAAAGTGTCAATGCCAGCGACTTTCCCTGGCTGATTCCCTGGCACCAGCCAACAAGAGAATTAAAATTCAACAGCAGCTCTCAGCTCTGCCTTTCTTTGTTCACTGCATGAACCCTGTGACAGAGGCTGAGAAAGCCTCGCCGTGGTCCAAGGGGCAGCATGGAGGCAGCAGGGGGAAATCAGAGGAAGCAAAAAATAATAAAAAAAAAGGCAAGTAACGATCAAGGAGAGCAGGAGCTGGAGAGGAACTGTTTGTGCTCCTGGGCATCGTCTCGCCTGGCAGCCAGACAATGCTCTGTCAATCCCAGAGGGGCGAAACTCGATGAGAAAAGGAGTCTGAAGCCCAGACAGACAGACAGAGGTAGAACATTGATCCCCAGCTCACCCCAGGCCTAGGAGAGCACCCTGCTCTCCGGAGACCGCTCCTGTGAGGAAGCCTCATCTCCAAACACCTCAGAAACAGCAGGAACCACGAACAGGGAGGAGAATGGCCCAAAATCCAAGGCTCTGCAGGGTTATTAATGAAGTATAAAGGATGAGAAAGGGCAGGAGAGGCCACCAGGCCGAAGGAAAACACTGCAGGGCTGTGGAGAGGGCTGGAGGTGCATCTGCCCCACCTGCTGGGACCCACTGCTGGAGGAGGATGAAGAACTTCCATCCTCTCCTCCCTTTCCCACCTGCAGCATCTTGCCCCGGGTAATGTCTGATTAAACACTGCAAACTGCATTATTTAAGCCACTGTTGCTGTGATACAAAGCGAACATCTCTCAGAGCCAATACCTGACAAAAACAAGCGAACAGAGACACTCGGAGCTCCTGGAGAAGGAATTTAAATTGGTCAGGAAGCGCATCTGAAAAACAAAAAAATCAATGGCAAAGTCCATTTCAAAAAGCAGCCCCGTGGAGAACTATGTTTTCCCTCACATGACCAGCTCCATTGACCTAAACCACAGTGAAATACATTTTGTTGTTGTTAAGAAAAGCTAACTCAGCAAAGGCCCTTTGCTTGTTATCTGTGTTTTCTNTATATATTATATAGATATATATATCACTTGTTGTTTACTATGTCTGCTTCAGACAGTATTTTGCCAGTACTTTGTGAAAAAAATAAAATGACATAATAATCTTTTATGCACCAGATGCCTCAAGGTGAACCAACTAAAGGAGCTGCAAAGATTGCTGCGGGATTTATGATCCAAAATCCTCGTGGCCATTGCCAGGCCTGAAGGACAAACTTGATGTTAGGACAGGTTCCTTTACTCCTGAGTGACCAGCTGTCTTTTCCTTCACCACAAGTTAAGAAAACACACTCAATTATTAAAAAATATTTTTTATTTGGGTAGTGGCTGTCCCATCTTGAGTATGCACAACACTTATGACCCAGCTGCTAATTGCTAATTTTGATTTGGGTCCAATAGAGAAGATTTGGGGAAAAAAGGGGTACTAAGGGCATAGTCCCAATAAATTAGCTAGGATAATCTAGAATTAAATTAGAAGGGCTTGCAGCTCTCTCTGCACGGGTAATCTTTCCAACCTGAGCCCTCTCCTCTCTCTCGTCTCTCTTTAACAATTTTTTTTTTTTTTTTTTTTAGCTACAAGTTTTTTTTTTTTTTTTCCCTCTGAGTGCTGGGTTAGCAAATGCAGGAAGCATATATTAGCAGTATTCTTTGGAGACCACCTACAGCAGCGAGATGAACAATGAGCCCTGAACCATGACTAATTTGTAGCCCAGAAATACGGCGTATTTTTTAAATGCGAAACCGTTACTCACACTTAATAGTTTATTTGAACTAAAACCATATTATTATCCCCTCATTATTTTACCTGGTATATTTTAGACAACTTATCTCGGGGTTGCCATAGCTACCTGCTGAGTGCCTTTGACTGGAGTGTTTGCAGTAATCAAAATTAAAGGCTTCTTTTAAAAAGAAGCATGCTCTGACTAAAGAGGAACCTGGGCAAAATTGCCCGTAATTGTATTCTTTTGCTCAGTGCTGCTGCTGTTGGGTGAGCCTGTGTGGTGGTTTGGAGCACGGCTGGAAAATTAAACCCACTCAAGCTGCTCCCTTTTCCCTGCCTCTTCCAATAATGGGGGAAACACTAGAAGATTGAGAGTTGGAATAACAACTTACTGAAAATGGCAATAGCCACGATAATATTAACAACAAAGAGGGTAAAAACAGGGAGAAAAGGGTTTTACCCACAGAAGGGTGCTCACCACTGAACAAACAAAAAACATAAACACTTCAGTGTTAACTACAATCCTTAGTCTTCCCCATGAAAATCACATGAAAATAAAAGTTTGGAAAGGCCTCTGGAAGGCTGTGGTCTAACCTGCAGCTCAGGGTGGGTCCAGCCAGGATTAGGACGTTGTCCAGGTGGTGTTGGAGGTATCCAAGGACAGGTGGGGAGGAAAGAAGCAGCGCCCGGCACTTCTCAGTGGTGTGAGGACAAGGGGCAGTGGTCACACACTGAAACACAGGAAATTGTTTGAGCACAGCAAGGATTTGGGAGTGACCAAGCCCTGGCAGAGGCTGTGGAGTCCCCAGCCTTGGGGATATTCAAAAGGCAGCTGAGCAACCGGGTCCAGGTGACCAAGGGGATCAATAAGGGGGTTTCACAGCTCCAGCGGTCCCATCTAATCCCAACCCCTGTGAAATTCACCCTCAAGGATGCAGCCCCACAAACCCTTGAAAGGCAGGCAGGACAGACCCAGTGAGACTTTCAGTTCAAAGGACAGAGTCCCCACCGAGCTTTTTACCAGCTCTCTCCAAAACTGAATGCCTCCACCACACCTAAGCTGGCCAAAGCCACAATGCCAAACCCTCAGGAAGATGGGGATGCGTCCAAGCTCTGCCACTGCACCTCTGGGTAGGTCCTGACCCTTCCCTGTTCCTCTATTCCTGCTTTGAGAAGCAGATTAGACCCATCCCTGAGCTCTGATCAGAGGGAAAGGACTTTTGGGGTCAGGGATCAACTGCCCCAAGCCCTCCGAGGCAGTGGCACGTGAAGTAGCTCAGCTCCCCACAGCAACGTTTCAGGATACCTCAGGTTGCATCTAAATATCTCCTTTTCTTTTGCAAAGAAGGGAAAGCAAGTAACTTGACACTTCTGCAAAGAAACCATTTTTAATTAAAGCCAGCATGCCCTACCGGAGTCATCTGAATGAACTGCGAGCAATTAGGCTATTAAAATGAAGGTCACCAGAAGCACACGCTAAACAGCCATCCTGACGGAGTGTTTAAGTAGGGAAGAGCTGGATATTGCAAATAAAACAGTTTGCATGAGCACAGCTCCCTGGGATTAGGGAGAGACTCCTCTAAACCCTGTAGGAACAAATCAACAAAGCAACTGGTTGCATTCAGGAAACAAATTCATTTTCCACTGTGGCTAAAAGCAGCTCTAGGATGGAGTGGATCTGCATGTTACCAGATTGTCCCCTCCTCTACACCACATGTAGGTACAGGGCTCACCTCAGGGGGTTGTGACCTCTACAGAGGAAAAATGAGGATCTAGAAACCCACCCTAACCCAGAGCAGGAGACATGAAAACTTTATTTTAAAAATAAAACGCTCCTGCAAACCACAGCAGCAGCCAGCTGGCAATGCAGGCACACAGGGAAAAGCGAGTGGGGAGCTTGAAATGCTCAACAGGCAGAGAACTGGGCCCAGGACTGCACAGCCTCCCTGTCCCTTTTTCTGGAAGCTGTGCAGAAAGGAGCCATTCATCCTTTAATTCCCTTCATTCAGCTTTCTGGAAACGAGAAACAAACAAGCAATCAGAAAACACAACCCCAAACCTCTGCAGGTTGTGTTGTTACAGGGCCTGACACATTCGTACGGCAGGAAAACAATTTCTGCTCTAAAAATATGGAGTTGATTTGCCTCACACCCACACAACAACCCGTGTACCTGAAGCAAACCAGCTCCAAAAAGTCTGTGCAGAGTTTAGCACCTCCAGCCACCTCTCCACAACCGCAATCCCCTGCTGTCCTGGTCTCCTGACTGCCTGAATTTCCGCTCTCCTCAGGTTTCTTAGATTTCTTGCTTTCAAATTAATCTGAAGTGAATTACTCCTTGAAATGAACTTTTTTTGGGAAAGTTAAATGTCAGCCTTTCCCAGTGCCCACTTCAGCAGAGATTTGAGGAGGAATTATTGGCTCCCAGGGCTGATGTAAAAAGCTAATAATGCTCATTAGGTTATCCACTGCCACGTTTGAGGGATTGTCCCAGTGAGGAAAGGCTGGCGCACTGCCCGGGCGTTGTAGAGATCCGTGTCCAAGGTACATTTTGATCCTAATAGCTGGACACCAGCCACCCCCCGGCTGCCATACAGGCACAAACCAAGCGTGAAACCCAGGGAAGGCTTTCCAGTGCCCTCACACTCTCCTTGAGCCGGGTGACCAATGCACGAGAAGAATTAACCCTGCGCACTCACGGCTCTACTGAGGGGACCCACATGTCGCTGTTGAGCCGCTAGCCGAGTGAAGAAATCGAGACGGTCGAGTGGCATAAACCTGACTTTATTATTTAATTATAAAACTTATATAGACTTTTCAAAGGTCGTCCGGATTGGGTCAATCCAAAACCTCCCCCTAGGCCGATTGGCCAGGCTAGAACTGCCCATGTTTTCCAGAGACCGTTTCAATAACATCCAAACTTTATCTTTATTTATAAAACACAGGAAGAACAAGAGAAAAATTCCCATGGGAAAGAATCTGTGTTACCACATCCACAGACCCGTTTCGTTATTTTGCAGCTTTTTTCTGCAAAAAGGTGGTTTACCCCTTGCACAGAGGAATCGTTCATGGATCTTTCTGCTCCCTATTTGCTCAAAAAGCACAGGCCCAGCCCCTCACGAATTTGTTCTCTGCAGAGTCATGTCTGGAATTACAAAGCAGCTCTACTTTGTCTGTGACATGTGGATGTCTTACTGTACTGTACAGACACAAACACCCATAGCCGACTAGGCCGAGGAGCTAAAAAGGAGAGCCAAATGAGAGAGCAAAAGGAGAGGGTAAAAAGAGAGGGCAAAAGGAGAGNAAACATTGAAAAACTGCAAAACTCAAAACAACATCGACACACCAAGATCAGTGGTGCCCAGCGCGACAGAAGGTTCAATGTGTGTCCTTCAAGACATGGGAACTTGCATTTTTACCCTCTGACTGATCCCACTGAATGGGGGACAGACAGAAACTCCGCCTGCCTCCCAACACTGCTGCCATAAACCATCCCTCCCTGTACCACAACAGCGATCCCGTGCTCAGCAAACAAACCTGGGGTGTTATTCTGATCCAGGACATTTCAACAATAAAAGTAAAGGCACAGGAAGCATGGCTGGCTGCTCCTTGTTTGTGATCCCTGCTGTCCTGGGGTGATTT
>VYZT01060285.1:1316-21128 GCA_013400735.1 Pomatostomus ruficeps | reverse complement strand
TCCTGACAGGATTGGGAAGCCCAGGCTGTCTCTGCCCCTCAGTGGCCTTGCATTGGCTCCCACCGAGACCTCACAAGGTCCCAGATGTGACATCCCAGATGTCCCAGACGGTGGCCTGGCCATCCCTGCCCTCTCCTGGCTCCCGGAGGAGCAGCCTGTGCCCCAGGCCGTTCCTGTTTCCTGTTGGAAGCAGCCCTGGCCATGAACAAACACCGCGGGTGGGCACTGAAGCGTCCCAGCCGGGATTTTTTGGGTTCCTTCCCCACGATGGGAGCGCCGGGCACGGGTTACTCCGGACAGCTGTGCCAGAGGTGCCGGATCCTGCTGGAGCAGCCGTGGGAGCCTTGGCAGCCCTAAAGTGGCAACATCTTTGAGCAATCGACTCCAGGCTGGGATGTCTGAGGCGATTTTTCCATCCAGAGGCCTCATCCCGGTCCCTGAGGATGAAACGCTCGGAGAGGGCCACCGAGAGCTGGAAGGGCAGGCACAGAAAAAAGGGACAATTTCCTGTGAGGAGGGACAGGCAGGCACAGGGATCAATCTTCCGGAGATGTGGCCGAGGAATGCGCTGTCCTGAGGAAGAACAGAACAATTTTGGGGACAGGTTTGGAGGAAAGGCTGAAGGGTTCTCCTGGGATGGCAGAGCTAACCTCAGGAGCAGCACCCTCCCTTTTTTCCTTGCCTGCTGCACCAGGGATGCTCCGTTTTTCCAAAAGGATCCAAATCCTCTGGGTGATCCTGGAAAGATCCCAGCCAGGCCCATTTGGACAGGGGCACTTTAACAAACCCCACCTCGCAGCTGCCAGCAGGCGCTGGCATTCGCTGGATTTACAGCCAAGCTTTATCTGTTGCCTGCAATTCTAATTTGTGCCTCGTAGGCCATAAAATTCCAAGTTTTCCTGGCAGGGGGAGAAAAAAAAAAAAAAAAGTGACGATTGACTGTTACCTCTGCCTCTTTTTTTATTTTTTCCGTTTTTTTTTTTTCCACTGGAGCTGTTCCTGATGCAGTTGTAACCAAATGGTAACCAAATAGAGTCTCTAATGGCCGGCACTGTTTATTCCCAAACAGAATGGATTTTCCATTTCTGATTCAAAAACCATAGGGTCTCACTTTCCCTGCTTGGCATGAAGCGAGGTCAAGCGCTGGGGACGCGGAGAGGGAAACTGTCCCTGCCTCTGCAGGAGGATCCCTGGGAATTAAAATGTGAACGATGCGTTTTTTAAAAGCATCTCCAGCCTAAGCTGCAAACCAGCCCTCGGGTTTCCCAAAGTGAGTATTTATGAGGCTCTGCGCAGCTCGACGCTTTTTATTCCCACTTAAAAATCCATTTTTTCTTGGTCAGGCTTCCATTTTCACTGGGAGTTGGATTTTGGAACGAGTTTTGCCAAGATTACCCAGCCCACCACGTGTCAGGGGTGACAGAGCCATGCTGAGCTCCACCTGCTGCAATCTGGGGGCCACGGGGCAAAATCCCCCTCCCTCCCGATCCAGGAGAAAACTTGGCAGCGTTTTAGAACTCCAAAAAAGCTGCAGGAACCCAAAGGAAGGTGGGTGGGGAGAAAAGCAGCAGCTCAGAGAGATGGGGTTTGTCAGGTGTGGGGCTTTCCACGAATTCCGAAAGCCTGGAAAACCTTGGCGTGTTTGCCTTGCAGAGAGGGGGGGAAACATCCACGCTCTGGTGCAGGGAAAATCAGGGATTTGGGATGGGATTTCTAGGGAGAAACGAAGCAAACGAAGGCTCAGGAGAAGAGCCAGGAGGGATCAGCAACACGGGAAAGGACAACTCCAGCAGGAGCGAGGGAGAATCGGGGAAGCTTTTTTGTGCAGAATTGGAGGAAAATGCAGGAGAAGAGGGTGGGGCTCCGGGGCAGGAGGCTCAGCTCCCACCCCTGGGAATAGGTTAGAGCAGGAACACGGCGAGTGTGCGGGAGAGCCGGGCTGGGCCGGGCCAGGCTGGGCAGCAGAACAGAGCCCAGGCCCGGCTCGAGGGAGCCCGAGGCGTTTTGGCGAGCAGAGCCTCGCCGGGAGCCAAAGGGCAGAGCAGAGGAGCTTCCTCCAGGCCAATCACCTCGGAGCCGATATTCCCATCGCCTGCGAAGCCGCGCGCCAAGTCTGCTGGTTGTTTGTGTCTGTGTTTATTCCTCGGAGCGGTTCTTTCCCCCCGCGCCCCAGGGAACCGCCTGGATGCGAGCTCCGGCCTTCTCATGGAATAGGAATTAACTCCTGGATCTTGGCAGCGGCGGCAGGAGAGCGGCTCCCGCTGAATCGCAGCCTGACGCAAGCCCCGCGAGCCGCAGCGTTCCCAAAAATCCAACTCTGCCTGGCCCTCCTCTGCCTGGAGACCCCAAAACCCCTCTGTCCCCCGGGTCTGTGTCACGGAGCGGGGCTCTCAGACCTGCTCCAAGTTCCCACAACCCACGGCTCCTTGCCAGCTTTGCAGGTGATTTTTGAGGGGCAAAAATCGAGAGTGGAAGGTGCAGCGAAGTGAAATTTGCCCAAGTCCAATTTCTCACCGGGCTCTGGGAGTCCTGAGCTGATTAAAATCCCCTGGTGCAAACTGGTTCTGCTTCCCCGGCGGGCGGCACCGCCTTGGCACGAAGGGAGGCTCTGACCCACCCTCTGAGCGGCTCCTTCTGCTCGAGGAGAGGGTGAGTAAGGCCTGAAACACGCGGGGACCGCAGCATTCGAGGCCATTTGGTGACAAATCCTCTCTCGCTGTCCCCAGCAGGGCTGAACCCACGTCACTGCAGGGAAGTGAATCGCCGGGCTGGCCTTCCCGCGTGCCGGCGTCGTGCATTCCAGCCGGCCGTGAGTCACGGCCACTCGTCCACGGTGACCAGCTCGGATCCGGGGAATCTGGCCATGGAAATGTGGAGGAAAAACTCTGAATGGAGGAGAAAATGGGTCCCAGGCGTGGATGTTCCCATGGGATCAAGCTGGAGGGCTCATTGCTGGGTGCTGGGTGCAGGAGGAGGCAAAGAGGAAGCTTCAGACCCCGGGAAGGCAAAAACTCATCGAACCACCTGCACAGGGATATCGGGAATCCAGTCAGGAGGAGGGAGCTGCGGGCCTGACCCCTGCCCAGCACCCCGGGGTTTTGGGACCAGCTCCAGCTGGGAGCCCACGCCTGCTTTTAAAGGATCTCGGGAAGCATACGGGATTCATGTGATTTGTAATCCAATCATCCAGTGACACCCACGGCACGGGAACTGTTTTCCATGGAAACCTGTCTGCAGGAGGACGTCCATGATTTAATCAGCCCATTTAATATTCCCGGTTGTGTTCCGGCATCTGACCCCTGCTAACCAGCTTGGGGCACTTCAAAGCCGGGTGATGCATTTTGCACACCTGAGAAAAGAATCCTGGAATCTCCAGAGCTGGAAGGGACCCTCAAGTATCACCAAGAATCCCAGAATCTCCAGGGCTGGAAGGGACCCTCAAGGATCACCAAGAATCCTGGAATCTCCAGGGCTGGAAAGGATCCTCAAGGATCACCAAGAATCCTGGAATCTCCAGGGCTGGAAGGGACCCTCAAGGATCACCAAGAATCCCGGAATCTCCAGGGCTGGAAGGGATCCTCAAGGATCACCAAGAATCCCGGAAATTCCAGAGCTGGAAGGGACCCTCAAGGATCACCAAGAATCCCAGAATCTCCAGAGCTGGAAGGGACCCTCAAGGATCACCAAGAATCCTGGAATCTCCAGGGCTGGAAGGGACCCTCAAGGATCACCAAGAATCCCGGAATCTCCAGGGCTGGAAAGGAACCTCAAGGATCACCAAGAATCCTGGAATCTCCAGAGCTGGAAGGGACCCTCAAGGATCACGAAAATCCTGGAATCTCCAGAGCTGGAAGGGATCCTCAAGGATCACCAAGAATCCCAGAATCTCCAGAGCTGGAAGGGATCCTCAAGGATCGCCAAGAATCCTGGAAATTCCAGGGCTGGAAGGGACCCTCAAGGATCACCAAGAATCCCGGAATCTCCAGGGCTGGAAGGGACCCTCAAGGATCACCAAGAATCCCGGAATCTCCAGGGCTGGAAAGGAACCTCAAGGATCACCAGGAATCCTGGAATCTCCAGAGCTGGAAGGGACCCTCAAGGATTTCAAAGTCCAGCTCCTGGCCCTGCACAGATCCCCAACAATCCCACCCTGGGCATCCCTGGGAGCGGTGTCCAAACGCTCCTGGGGCCGTGCCCGTTCCCTGGGGAATGAATTCCTGCCCAGCACCCTCTGGGGGAAGAGTTTTTCCTGTAGCTGGACGGACACCACAGCTGGGAACCAAAGTGGAAGCCCAGCCAAGGCTTCCCAGGGAATTCTGTGCTGGTTCCGAGTGGGACAATGCATTTTCCCCGTGGCTCCGTGGCATTTCGAACGCTCTCTGGTGGGAAGCAGCACAAACCTGCGGCAGTTCACAGCAGCTCAGTGTTACAGAAGTCTGAATGCACAAAACCCCCCCCTAACTCTCCTAATTTTCCTCTTTGGAGAGCTCAAAAATATGGGATTGATGTTTACCTGCACCTCCTGATCCAGGGAGCGAAGGGGAACAAGGCTCCCAGCGATGGGAACAGTAAAACTTCCTGGCCTTGTTTGCATTGGCACGACAGCCCCTGCTGACATCTTCGCGTCCTTCACGCTCCCCGGTGCGTGAAATATTCCGGGTTATCGCTGGAAGTTGATGGATCCAGCCCAAGGTTTCGCCGAACACCCAGCGAGAAGCAACTCCCAGCACGAGGGAGCAGACGCTGCCTCAGGCTGCTGGGTTAAAAATAGCTCTGGGCTGTCGGATTTCACAGCCGGCCCCACGGCGAGGGGTGGGAGATGGGCTTCAAGGCCCCCTCCAGCCCAAATCCCTCCGGGATTCCGTCATGCTTTGGCTTGAAGGGAGCTCGCGCTAATTACCTGGTAATTAACGGTCCTGATGTTAAACAGAACTTGGGATAATTGGGGATTTCTGCTTTCCTAATAATAGAGGATTTATTGGTTGCTTTGATGGAGGTAAAGCCCCGAACACCTTCAAACAACACCCAGTGTAAAAATGGATTTATTATAAAGCCAAATTCCTTTCCAGCTCAAAAAATGGAGCTGCGGGTGAATGTCCAAGTGTCACAGGCAGGGACACCTCCCACTGTCCCAGGTGCTCCCAGCCCCGTCCAGCCTGGCCTTGGGCACTGCCAGGGATCCAGGGGCAGCCACAGCTGCTCTGGGCACCCTGTGCCAGGGCCTGCCCACCCTCCCAGGGAACAATTCCTGCCCAATCTCCCATCCATCCCTGCCCTCTGGCAGTGGGAAACCAATCCCTGGGTCCTGATAAAAAATCCTTGTAGAACTATAAGACAAAAGGACAAAACTTCCAGCAGCTGCTCCCACACTGATTCAAAACGCTCAATAGCCGGAATGCTCCCCCCCTCCCCGCAAAAAAAGGAAATTTTTGGTAAAAACTGCATTTTGTGGGAAGCGAAGCAAGGGGTGAAACAATTAACACGCTCCAACTGCGAACAACAGCAGGCTCAGGAATAACCCAAGCAATCCAGCCCTCTCCCTGCGCCTCCTGCACCTCCCGTGCCTCCGGCGGGTACCACGGGCTCACAGAGCCACGAGTGACGCCGCAAAGTTGGGCTCACGGCCCTCGGTGCTCCTAAAACCGCCCCTTAATTCAACTTCCAATTTACGGCGGCGTTTTCGCATCCTTCAACTCTCATTTCCCCTGAGCAAACGCAGGCCCCGCTCCGCTGAGCGCTCGAATCAATGGATGTCACCAAATTATTAAAATTGGCGAGGCGGGCTCGGCCAAGGGGATGGTGGCTGGAGCTCCCCAAATTCCTGGAGGCACCAGCAGCGGGAATGCCGGGGCTGCGAGCGTCACCTCGCCCCGGAGGGCTTGGGAAACTCATGGAGAGGCCGTGCCATGGGCAGAGGAGCTCGTCCACCCCGTTCCACCATGAGCAGGAACACCTTCCACGAGGCTGCTCCAGCCCTGGCCTCTCTCGGTTTGGAGTTTTTTGATCCTGTTTTTTCAGGAGAGAGGCCGTGGTGGCACACGTGGGCTCCTCCTGGCCGAGGTTCTGTCGGGAAGCGCGGCCGCGCCTCTCCCGAACACCAGCTGCTGCTCCAGGCCGGGGAAACAAAGAGAGCTGTCCTGTAAACAACAGCGCTCAGCAGCCCTCTCCCGAGCTGCGACAGTGGGAACCCAGAAAAACAGTGGAAAAAGTGGAAAACAGAACGGGACACACGTGTGGAGAGGGGGAGAACGCTGGATGCAGAGGGGAGAAAAGCGCTGGACGCAGAGGAGAGAAGGGAAAAGTGCTGGATGAACAGGGGAGATGGGAAAAGTGCTGGATGCAGAAAAGAGAAAGGGAAAAGTGCTGGATGCAGAGGAAAGGGCTGGATGCAGAGGGGAAAAGGGAAAAGTGCTGGATGCAGGAGAAAGGGAAAAGTGCGGGACGCAGAGGGGAAAATGGGAAAAGTGCGGGATACAGAGGGGAATAGGAAAAGTGCTGGATCAGAGGGGAATAGGAAAAGTGCGGGATACAGAGGGGAGAATGGGAAAAGTGCTGGATGCAGAGGGGAGAATGGGAAAAGTGCTGGATGCAGAGGGGAGAATGGGAAAAGTGCTGGATGCAGGAGAAAGGGAAAAGTGCGGGATGCAGAAAAGAGAAAGGGAAAAGTGCTGGATGCAGAGGGGAGATGGGAAAATTCTGGATGCAGAGGGGAGGATGGGAAAAGTGCTGGACGAAGGATAATGGAAAAGTGCTGGATGCAGAGAAAAGTGCTGGATGCAAAGGGGAGAAGGGAAAAGTGCTGGATGCAGAGGGAAGAATGGGAAAAGTGCTGGATGCAGAGGGGAGATTGGAAAATTCTGGATGCAGAGGGAGGATGGGAAAAGTGCTGGATGCAGGCTCCTGTCACTGCACAGGGCTCAGGGCAGCCACTGCCCTCTCCATGGAATCCCAGAAAATTTGGTTTGGGAAAAGACCTTAAAGCCCATCCCATTCCACCCCCTGCCATGGGACACCTTCCACCGTCCCAGGCTGCTCCAAACCCCGTCCAACCTGGCCTTGGGCACTGCCAGGGATGGAGCAGCCAGGCCATTTTCCTTCTTTTACTTCCACAACATTTTCCCTTCTTTTTCTTCACAGTTCCAACTTGCAGCGGTTGAAGAATTCCTTTGGGAGGGAGGACAAGGCTGGAGGAGCTGACGGGGAAAAACACCAAAAAAATGTTATTGTCCCCACACTGGCGGCTCAGAGACAGATCCCTCCCTCATCTGAGGATAAATCTGTTTAAATCTATCACAGAGATGTTGTCGCTGACTCGTGGGTACCAATTTGGGGCAGCCTGAGGGGAGATTCGTGGAGGTGCAGGAAGGAAAAACTCCAAATCACAGGAATATCCAGCCTGGAGATGTTAAATTTTAAAGATTAGGGCTTGTTCGCCTTTGTTTTTCATCACCGTAATTCCAGAGCGTTTGATCATTTTCTTCCAATTTAGGGAAAAAAAACTCCGGTTTTGCCTTCAGAGGAAAAACGCTGGCAGCAGATCAGACAAACATCTCCCAAGGGGAAAAAAAGCAGGAATCCTGGAAAAGGGACTGTGCCCTCGCCTGGAGGCAGCTGCAGGGACTAAAATCTCATGTACACCTGCTGATCCCTAGGAAGAGCAGAGCCACCAGCAGGAACTCCTGCAAATTGAGCTTGCAGGGGAGTTTTCCAGTGAAAACGCCACAAAAATAAAAAAATCCAAGTTCTGAGAATCAAAATATTTTGCGGAACGACATCTCCTTGCGTGCCAAGGCAACCCGAGGAGCTGCATCTCCAGAGCTGCCAGGGGAGCAGGGGCAGAAAGGAGAGGTTTAGAGAGCCGCTGTGAGGAAAATTTCAGGATATCCCAAAAATCTTCCCGGGATGACAAGGCAGGAGCTGGCACCGCAGTGACCGCGGAGCTCCGGCCCCCTCCAGTGGCTGCAGAGCAGGGAGAGATCCCGGCATTCCCAAATCCAGAGCCGTCCTCCTTTTCCGTGCGCTGGAACATCTCTGTGGGGCTGCAGACACCTCCCAGCTCCCCTCGGCTGCTCTCCCAAAGAATCTGATCCTGGGAAAAGCAAACAGGCTTTGCTGGGCACTTCTGGATTTTGTCCCCTCCGTTGTGCCCTGCCACGGTTTTCCCCACTGGAAAAGGAAGGGTTAAAAAGGTGCCATAATTCAAGGGTTGGTTTGGGGTAAAAAAAAAAAAAAAAGGGGCTTTACTTGATTTTGAAGATTGAAAAACAAGAAAGAAATAATAAAAAAAAAATCCAAAACCAACCAAAAATCACTTCAAGCCATCAGCTGTTGTTCCTCTGCCTTTTGCAAGATTCCCAAAGAGCAGGGAATGGTATCAGGATCCCAGCTCCCGGCATTCCATGCCCTGGAAATCCTTCCCTGGGAATAAAGATGAGAAAGGCGACGTGAAAAGAGGGCTTTGGGTCAGCCTGGCTGACTCCAGCTCTGCTCTGGTTCGTCAGGAATTTCCCACATCTCGTTATCCCGTCCCATCCAAGCTTCCAGCAGGGCCACCCCACAAACACTTCACACATTCTGCACAGACAGAACGGGCATTTTTCAATAGATCAATGGTGCATTTCCCACCCACGACCTCAAAAAACCCTCGATTTTCACTCAGGTTATCTGAGCTTGCCCCATGGACAGCATGGGAAAAAAAAAACAACCACTTTTAGAAAAACCACTTTTAGAAAAACCACTTTTACAAAAACCACTTTTACAGAAGGGACTGCTTTGGAGGGAATGGTGAAGTCCAAGTTAAGGTAAAAAGAAATGCTGTTGATAGTGTGAACGGGTATAAATGCACTTTTTATTCAGATTTCGTACTGGAAGGCTGTTGTTTCCTGGGTTTAAAAGGACAGGGACAGCAGAGGATGCAGGGTTTGGCCCTGTAGGACAGGACAACAAAGTCTGTGAATATCACGAATCCATTTTAAGGTTATTACCTCTCCGCAGTGAAAATTCCCAATCCCCTGTCCATTAAACCAGCTCAGTAAAGCCGGGTTTAAGCAGCCTCAGCGACCAATCTCCACAGGGACCTCACTCCAACAGAATCCTGTGCACTTACAGCTGATTTTATGGGAGTTGTCCCCAGGCTGGGCTCATTCCAGGCCCTCAAAAGCCAAAGGTTTGGCCTTTTCCAGAAGTGAAATCCCTCGGTGAAGCTGGAGGGATGAGCCAGGCAAAGGTTCGGCCTTTTCCAGAGGTGAAATCCCTGGAAAGTTGGAGGGAGGAGCCAGGCACTCCAAAGCTTTGATTCTGCACATCTCCAAGGCACTGATGATCTTCCAGCTGGTTCCATCCTTAGACCTGGAGAGATCCACGGGCAGGGGATCCTCTGGATGGGATCTCTAATTAACATTGCAACGGGCTCAGCTTTAATTACAGACCGGAGTTACACCAAGCACCGAGTTGAGTTGATTCTCTCAATTTTTTTGGGCCAGACTCAATTATTCCCATGGCGGCATTTTCCTGCAGCTCCTTCCAGGCGGAAGCCCCATCCCGAGGGTGCTGGGCACTGGAACAGGGAACGGGCACGGCCCCAGGGCTGCCAGAGCCCGAGGAGAATTTGGACATTTCAGGGTGGGATTTCCGGGGTGTCTGCACAGGACCAGGATGATCCCCGTGGATCCTTCCAGCTCTGCCCACACCCACCCTACAACCGTGACCCCAACCGGGTGCCCGTTTACAAACCAAGCAAAAACCCTCGGGGAAAAGCCGACCCCAAACGCCGCTCCCGCGGCATTTCCTCCGGACAGCCCGTCTCGTTTTCCGCACCGTGAGCTCCTGCAAACCATTAGGGCTCCCCCAGCAAGGTGCCAAGAGCCTTTACAACCTGTTTGCATCTCCCAGGCATGTTCACACCTCCATAAAGGCAGCGCTCGGCCCGCGGGGAACGCGCTGCCAGCGCCGGGAAAACCAAAACCAGCTGCGGGCTGGAATAGGAACGGGAACAGAGCTGCCCCTCCTCAGCTGCCCGCAGCTCCACATCCCCTCAGCTCACCTGCACAGGGGCTGGGAATATCCTCAGCTTTGTTTTGCATTTATTTATGCCTCTGGGAAAAGAATATTTTGTAATAAATCAAAATAAATCCATAGGGTGCAGGGATGGGGCTTGGAGCAACCTCGTGTCCTTGTCCATGCTTGGATCTGGCTGAGCTTTAAGGTCTCTTCTGACCCAAACCAGGCTGGGATTCTCTGACCTTAAAGGCCACACCTGGAAAAATCCATTTGCCAGCTGGAGGAGCATGGGAAGCAGAGCTAGCAAAGAAAAAATCATCCAAAAAATAAATTAAACTGAAAACACAGGGATTTTACTTGAATCAGTAAAGGAAAAGCAAGTCCCAGTTATCACCTGAGATTTTTCCCAAGATCCTGAGGCACCATCCTCTCTGTCCTTCCAAAGCTGCTCTTTTGACAACAATTCCTCCACACTGACCCTGAGATCCCAACAAAAGGCTGTCAGTTCCCTGCAGAATGACTCTTCAGGGAGTTCATGGCACAAAAAGGCACTGGAAATCAAAGGAGCCCAGGCTGCTGGATGCGACATTGATTAGAAGCACAAAATCTCCCAACTCCTCAAAAAAATCCCCTTTTTTCTCCCTTTTCCACAACAGAAACAAATCAAGTGGATCTGGGAGGGTTTTCTCTGCTCTTACCATGGGATGTGGAGTAAAATGCAGGTAGGAACGTCTGGTTTTACGTGCTGTGATGGGGAAAAAGGGAAAGCAGGGACACTTTCCCCACAGAGGAATGTCACAGAGAGCCCGGGTGCGTGTGTGACACAGAGCAGGAACAGAGCTACACCTTTGCCAGCAGCTACAGGATATATTGTATTTACTCCAGCAACACCCACACACGTTCAGCAGCCTCCCCAGGGGGAGGCGAGACACACGGAATCACTGCACCCTAAATCCGGAGCGGGGAAAAAAACCAAAATATCCACAGGAGCGGGGAATTGTGTGCACTCCATGAGCAAGGCCGCGGGGAAAGGGGCAGGCCTGGCGCCCCTTTACCCTGTCAAAGTGTCCCCAAAAGCAGCCAGGCGTCCCTTAACTGTGTTCGTGGAGCAGGAACTGTTTGATGGGGTCGGGGACGGGCAGGCTGCGGATGAGCTCCAGGCGGGATTTGCCGAGGATTCTGCGCACGGCGATGCGGCACAGGGACAGCAGGCTCCGCGCGCGGCCTGCGAGGGAAAACACACCAAAGGGTTACGGGGAAACGAGGAGGGAGAACGGCCACACTGAGGGGGGAAAAGAGAGCTGGCAGTGCACAAATTCTGCCCCGGGAGGAGGGAAAACCTTGGGGATTCGGAGGGAAAACCTTGGGGATTCCGAGCTGGAGAATGGATGGGATGGCGACCATGGAGGCCATTGCTGCCAAGGCCTCGCCCGGGCCTGAGGGAACGCCTGGAGCTGCTCCAGGTTGGATATCGGGAAAAGTTCTTCCCTCAGAGGGTGCTGGGCACTGCCCAGGCTCCCCAGGGAATGGGGACATTCCCAAACCTCCCAGAGCTCCAGGAGCGTTTGGACATTGGGATGCACGGAGTGGGTGTCCCGTGTTGGATCAATGATCCCTGTGGGTGCCTCTAACTCAGGATATTCCATTTGGATCGCTTTAAAATCACCCAGATCTTGTTTTTCTGTCACCCACCTCCTGGGAAACAACAGCACTGACGGCCAGCACAGCTCAGGCCTTATCCCAGCTTTCTTTTGAGGGCTTCCCTGGAGCCCATGGAGAGCTCTTCCAGCCCAGGGATGAGAGGATGGTGGTGCCCGTGTTGATTCAGGAATGGGATCTCCACGGCACCGCTCCATCATCCCACAAATCCACCTCAGGAGTCCCATTTGCCTTCTAAACCCAGGCCTGAAGGAGCTCCAGCTCATGTGAGCCGCTCTCAGCAGAAAAAACCCCAGGTTTGGGAAGGTTTAAAAACCAGGCCCACGCAAAGCTGAGTAACCTGGGGACGTGAGCTGCGTCCCACAGCTTGAATCCCTTTGAAATTTCAAATTTCCCTGGAGTTCAAGAGGGAAACCTCCACTTCCACTCCTGGTGCCTTCACCAGGTGGGTTTCCAAGGTGCTGCACTTTTTTCCCACATTTTTTCACCCTCACCTGAGCTTCCTCCTGCCTGTTTTTACCACCATGTGTGGCTCTCCCTCCCAAGCAGCCTGTCCAGATTAAAGCCCTCTGGGATTCAGAGCCCGGGGTTACACAGGAGCGGTCAGGACACACCTGTGTGGCTCTGGAGAACTGGATCCCACTGGTGACCCACAGCTCCAAAGCCCAGCTTGGACAGGAGCCCCAAGCCCTGCCTCAGGCTGCTGAGGCGATGGGAAAGAGTTGGGAAAGATGGAAAAGGTGGAATTGCAGGCAGAGGTTGGGCTGCTGAAGGACTGAAGAGGGAAAACACCATGTGAAGGTACAAAATGGAGCAGGGGAAAAGCAGGGAGCAGTGAAGCCATTAATGCTTAATTTATCAGCTTGCTAGACCCCATTATCTAACTGCTGAAGGTCCTTGGAGGGAGTGATGCCTTAAGATTGAACTTTTATATTTTTCAGACCCTGTGCTGCTTGGTGGAACTCTCCCACTCCCCACGGGCTGGGAGCTCCTGTTCTCCCATCCTGCTCAGACACAACAAATCCTCTCCAGGCTGCACTCAAGGACACCTCGTTGGCCCAGGCCCCCAAAGATGGAAACGGAGCCTCTCAAAGGGGGGACAGACTTGGGGTAAATTCCATCATCCCCTGAAATTGTCACTGGAGAATGAACCCTGATCTGGGAATGGATCCAAACTGATCCAAGTGGAGCAAACTCGTGCCCCGGGGTCCAGCTTGGGTGTGGCCTCTCCCGGAGAGGCTCTGAGTGCCCAAGGTGTCCCTGTTGAAGGCCCTGCAATCAATCCCCAGTTTATTCTCTCAATCCTGTCTGGCCTCTGCTCCGGGCAGCCTCTGCTCAGGCATCAGGGAAAAACAGGGGGCGGTGAAGTCATGAATGCTCAATTTATCAGCTTGCTAGACCCCATTATTGAACTGCTGAAGGTCCTTGAAGGGAGGACAGCAACACACACCCACCACCTCAGCAGCACCTCCACTTCCAAACAAACCCCTCCAAAACCCAAACCCACTCACCCCAGGAACCCAAACCCACTCACCCCTCGCTTCCTTGAACACCTCCAGCGCCTCGGGGTTCACCTTGACCCTCCCGGTGGCCTCCACCCCCAAGGCCTCCAGCTTGACGAGGTTGAGGTCGGCGCCGAAGTCGACGAGGAGGCGCACGAAGGCGGGCTCGCAGCCGTGCCGCAGCACCGCGTCCAGCACGCAGACGGGCGAGCCCCGCGAGAAGCCGCGCACGTTGATGGGCCCGCAGCAGTTGAAGTCGGGGTCGGCGCCGGCCTGGAGCAGCAGGCGGAAGCAGGGCAGCTGGTGGTAGGCAGCGCTGATGTACAGGGGACACACCACCAGCGTGGTCAGCGGCCGCAGCGCCTGCCCCGGCCCCCGCGGCGACAGCTGGTGGTTCACGTCCACGTCCGCGCCGTACCTGCGGAAAGAGAGGGAGGGTTGGTGTTGGTTGGCACAAATTGGGGTTTTTTTGGCACGGATCTGGCTTCTGGTGATGCCTTACTTTTGTATTTCCCAGCTCCTGTGCTGCTTGGTGGAACTCTCCCACTCCCCACGGGCTGGGAGCTCCTGTTCTCCCATCCTGCTCAGACACAACAAATCCTCTCCAGGCTGCACTCAAGGACACCTCGTTGGCCCAGGCCCCCAAAGATGGAAACGGAGCCTCTAAAAGGGGCGACAGACTTGGGGTAAATTCCATCATCCCCTGAAATTGTCATTGGAGAATGAACCCTGATCTGGGAATGGATCCAAACTGATCCAAGTGCAGCAAACTCGTGCCCCGGGGTCCAGCTTGGGTGTGGCCTCTCCCGGAGAGGCTCTGAGTGCCCGAGGTGTCCCTATTGAAGGCCCTGCAATAAATCCCCAGTTTATTCTCTCCATCCTGTCTGGCCTCTGCTCTGGGCCAGTGGGGGGCCTGGGTGTTCACGGTAGTGGGCAGCTAAAGGGGAGACCTGAGAGACCTTCCCCCCTGTCATATGAGGGGGAAGAGGAAGAGCTTGGGAAGGACGGAGAGGTGGGGAAAGCATTTTTTAAGATTTATTCCACTTCTCATTGCCCTGCTCTGATTTTCTGAGGAATAAATTAAACTGAGAACCACCCCCAAGCCGAGTCTGTTTCGCCCGTGCTGGTATTTAGATCTCTCCAATTCCTTATCTCTCCAATTCCTTATCTGAACCCAGGAACCTTCCGTTGTGTTTTCTCTCCTCTCGTGTCTTGGCAGCGGGGAGGGCTCAGGCCCGAGCCAGCAGCACGTCATGCTGGATGCTAACGAGCTGCCTGGGGAGCAGGGATGTTTCCAGATGACTCCGTTCCGGAGGGATGCTGGAACAGCTTCCCCACCGGCACGAAACCGGCCAAAAACGCAACTCAGGCGCTCGGTCCCGAACGGCAGGGAAATGGGAACGGGAATCAGCGAAACATCCACAACAAAACCCTGCTCCAGAAGGAGCTGGAACCTGCTGGGGATTCCCCCAGGAGCGGGGACAGGAATTCCAGGCACCTCCCCTGCAGCTTGGATGGGGAGAAGGAGGAGGACGACGCAGTCCCTGAGGAGGAGCTGATTTAATTGCAAAGCCCTGTCCACTCTACCCACAACGGGAGAAAATCCCACCAATCGCCTCCTCAAACTGCCAACTGAGCACTCAGAGGGCTGAATTTTTCCTAGACAGGATTATATCCCTTTCAGGAGTTCACAAAACCAAGGACAACACCCGGGGACAAATCCTGCCCCAAAGCAGGCACAGCTCTCGCTGAATCCAGCAAATGTTTCCCCAAATCCTTCAGCTCTGAGGATGGCAAGAGCCGCCCTGGAATTGAGCACAGCCAGCACGAGGGCTGAGAGGCTCCTCCAGGAGCTGCCAATGGCACAAAGTGTGTTTTCCCCCCTTAAAATCAGATTGCACAAGCGCTTGGACAGAGTCACCCGCGCTGCTGCGGGACTTGCGCAGGGCTGGTGTGAGGTCCCGAGCAGACAGCAGCTCTCCCTCCATTTCCAGCCCTTTTTTCTCCCATTTTTACCATCAAAGCTCTCAGCGGAAACCTTCAACTCAAAGTAAACCCCTGAATTGTACTTCCAGCAGGGTCAGGCATGCACCTGAGGCATGGGGGTGAGTTAGCAGCTCTTTTTACCCCCAACTTTAGCCTGGCTAAAGGATCCTCTCATCCTTACCACCCTCAGTGCCCCTGCAATCAATCCCACCGCAGAATGATCCCAAATGCTGAGGAACGTCATTTACAACCCTAAATAATTCCATCCGCCTCCCCATAAAACGGACCCGCGTGTGGATTAACGGATGGGATTTCACCTCTCGCAGGAGCGCTCAGGGACCCCAACGGTGCCACTGCGGGAATTTCAAAGCAGGTAATGTTCACACACCTGCAGCAAACCCGACTGGGGTTCCAACTCTCTCCAAATATTCCCTCCCGCCTCAGGAAAAGCGTTTTCCTCGCTGCGCTCCCCCTGCCAGGTCCTGGAGATCCGACATTTTTACCAAATCTCTGCAGCACAAAGGCTGCATTTTTCACTAAGCAGCTCTGCGCAGATCTGTGAAATCCCCCGCTCCCAGATACTTGAAATTTCGGGCAATCTGACAATTTGGTATTAGCTGAGCAGCCTTGGGAGAGACATTGCCTAATAAAACGAGATTGGACCAACTCCAGTTAATTTTTAATCCTGAAAGTTTTCCAGAACCTGGCTTTTAATATTGCTGGCGAGGTGTCCCGAAGAGCAGACACATAAATCAAGGCAATCAGCTCTCCCCGTGCTGCTGAAACGCCATTTGCTGCGTTTCACCCTGCCTGGGTGGAGAGAGCAGCGGAGATTTTTGGGAATGTTGCAAACAAGGAGCGGGGATTGTCTTGTATGAAAATTCAAAAAAAAAAAAAAAAAAGAGGAAGAAAACCCCCAAGGATTTTGAATCTTTTCCATTCAAATCCTTTTGTTATTTCCTAGCACTGAAGGGATTCCTTCCATTTTCTTCTCTTTCGCTATTTCTCCCTAAAACCTGCGTTTTCCCATTATGGTCCCTGATTATTTGGCACCAACGGCCCTCAGAGTTGTCCAGCTGGATTCCTTGGACAGAAATCTTCCCGTTTAAAAGGAGGGATAATCACAGGAAGAGCTGTTCCAGTCCCCACAGCTTCCTGCTGCACCCTGAGCCCACTCCCTGCTGGTGCTGCCATTTCCTGAGGGAAAACCCAGCTCCCAGGGATGTTCCTTGGGGGAATCCAGGAATCCACCTCCCTCCTAATTCCTGGTGCTGCTGAGGGATTTCCTGAGGGAAAACCCAGCTCCCAGGGAGGCTCCTTGGGGGAATCCCAGGGATGTTCCTTGGGGAAATCCACGTCCCTCCTTAGAGGGATTTCCTGAGGGAAAACCCAGTTCCCAGGGATGTTCCTGGGGGGAATTCAGGAATCCACCTCCCTCCTAACTCCTGGTGCTGCCGAGGGATTTCCTGAGGGAAAACCCAGCTCCCAGGGATGTTCCTGGGGGGAATTCAGGAATCCACCTCCCTCCTAACTCCTGGTGCTGCTGAGGGATTTCCTCAGCTCCCAGGGATGTTCCTTGGGGGAATCCCAGGGATGTTCCTTGGGGAAATCCACGTCCCTCCTTAGAGGGATTTCCTGAGGGAAAACCCAGCTCCCAGGGATGTTCCTGGGGGGAATCCACGTCCCTCCTAAGAGGGATTTCCTGAGGGAAAACACAGCTCCCAGGGATGTTCCTTGGGGGAATCCAGGAATCCACCTCCCTCCTAAAAGGGTTTCCTGAGGGAAAACCCAGCTCCCATGGATGTTCCTGGGGGGAATCCACGTCCCTCCTAAGAGGGATTTCCTGAAGGAAAACGCAGCTCCCAGGGATGTTCCTGGGGGGAATCCACCTCCCTCCTAACCCCAGCCAGGGGCAGCGGGGATTGCAGGGTTTGGATGTGAGTGGATGGTGGGCTCAGAGCTGGGGACTCCTCTCTCGGGCTTGGATCAGGACAGGCACGGGATGGGAGTCACAGAGCCGGGAACAGCTGTGATGCCAAGGATGGGGAACCCCAGGATAACCCTCTGGGCTCCTCTCCAGTTCAGGAGGGAAGTGCAGGTGAGGAGGGAGGGATGCCAGGGGAGCAGGGGAAGGGACCCACACCCTGACCTGATGGGGAACCCCAGGATGACCCTTTTGGCTCCTCTCCAGTTCGGGAGAGATGTGCAGGCGAGGAGGGAGGGATGCCAGGGGACAGCAGGGGAGCAGGGGAAGGTACCCACGCCCTGACCTGATGAGCTCGCGCAGGATGTCGGCGCGCCCCACCCGCGCCGCGTGGTACACCGGGGTGCTGCGGTGGTGCCGGCTGCCGTTGGGGTCAGCGCCGGCCTCCAGCAGGATCCTGGCGCACTCCAGGTGCCCGTTGACCACGGCCACGTAGAGAGCCGTCTGCCCCTTGACGTCCACCAGGTCGATCTCGGCCCCCTTGCGCAGTAGGAAGTCGACGCAGGGGCCGTGGCCGGCGGTGGCTGCGATGCGCAGCGGGGTGCAGGGCAGCCACCCGCAGCACCACACCGACTTCTCGTTGATCCGGCTGCACCGAGAGGAGAAACACAGGGTTAGAGAAGCCTCCACGCCCTCGAGGAGGCTGCTGGGACGGCCCAAACTGCTCCCTGGAAACTTGGGAACTGCCCGGGGCTGCCAGAGCTCCAGGAGGGTTCGGACACCGCTCCCAGGGGTGCCCAGGGTGGGGTTATTGGGGTGTCTGCGCAGGGCTGGGGGTTGGATCGATGATCCCTGTGGGTCATTCCACTCAGGATGTGATTCCCTGATTTCTGGCACTTCCAGCAGCCCCAGAAAGCTCCTGTCAGTAACCTGAGAGGCACTGCCTGGTGACAGCCAGAGATTCTGGCACGAGCTGGAGCAGTGCTCGGATCATGGGCTTCACACACGCACAAATCTGCCTAAAAAATCACTTATTTAAAAAAAAAACAAACCAAAACCCTCTCATTTTTCCCTTTTTACAGGGACATCTCCCAAACTGATAGCCCAGAGCAGCTGTGGCTGCCCCTGGATCCCTGGCAGTGCCCAAGGCCAGGCTGGACGGGGCTGGGAGCCCCTGGGACAGTGGGAGGTGTCCCTGCCCATGGAATGGGATGGGCTCTGAGCTCCATCTCTACCCCAAATTCAAAGGCATCACTTCTCTACTCACCCCCCCACCTGTGGAATGGGGCTGCGGGCCCCGCCCTCCTCTTCCTGTCAAACTCCGCTTTTTCCCGCAAAAAAATCTCAGCCCCAGGGTCCCAAGAGCCCCAGCTGCCCAGGTAGCAGAAGGAAGGGCCGGCTCATTCTCGTTTTTTGCTGAAATAACACCTTTTTTTTTGGAGGCTGGGAGGCGTTTAGCACTCTAAGCAGATTTCTCCACGGTGCAGGAAAATTAATTAACTCTCCCCACAGTCACCGGGCAGATTCTGTGCCGTGGGGCGTTTCGGGTTCGCAGCTGATTGTAATCCCTTTCGTGTGTTTTCCCCATTATCCGCGGGCTCCCATTCTCCCGGGATCACATTCCCAGCCCGATCTGGAAAGAGCTCGGGCGCAGCTGCCACAGCCTCACGGGCTGGTGTCGGATTTGCCTCCTGGGAATGAGCTGGGGGGACGTGGAGCATCCTCCCACCCTGACACCTCTCCCATAAAATAAAACACATCCCTGGAAGCGTCCCAGGCCGGGCTGGATGGGGCTTGGAGCAGCCTGGGACAGGGGAAGGTCGGATGAGCTTTAAGGTCCCTCCCCACCCAGATGGGGTGAGATGGGGGTCCCCAAACGGAGCAGGCTGTGGGGACAGCGAGAACATCCTAGGAGACACCTCTCCCAAAAACTGGGGTGGGATAGGGGTCCCCAAAAGGAGCAGACTGTGGGGAGAGTCAGCAGAGCATCCTGACACCTCTCCCAAGAAAAACCGGGGTGAGATGGGCGTCCCCAAAAGGCACCGGCTGTGGGGACAGTGAGAACATCCTAGGAGACACCTCTCCCAAAAAACTGGGGTGGGATGGGAGTCCCCAAACGGAGCAGGCTGTGGGGACAGCGAGAACATCCTAGGAGACACCTCTCCCAAAAAACTGGGGTGAGATAGGGGTCCCCAAAAGGCACCGGCTGTGGGGACAGTGAGAACATCCTAGGAGACACCTCTCCCAAAAACCCAGGATGGGATGGGAGTCCCCAAAAGGCGCAGCTGTGAGGATGGCGAGCGGAGCATCCTCTCCCATAAAATCCCCCATCCCCGGCAGTGTCCCGGGCTGAACGGGGCTTGGAGCAGCCCGGGACAGCGGCAGGTGTCGCTGCCATGGCAGGGGTGGCCCTGGGCGCTCTCTGGGGGCCGTGTCCCCACCTCTGGAAGCTCTCGTCCTGCAGGAGGCTGCGCAGGGTGGGCAGGTCCCCCACGAAAGCCGCGTCGTGCAGCCGGGTGTCCTCGCAGTGCTCCAGCGGGTGGTCGCAGAACTGCTCCCGCAGCCACTCCTTCAGGTTGCGACCTGCGCTGCAGACAGGCACACGGCGGGGTGAGCCCTCGCCACACCGGGCTGGCCCCAGCGTCCCCAACGTCCCCCCGGCACGGCCACCCCCGCCGGGACCCCCCCTGCCCACGGTACCTGCCCGGGGCGGGCGGGTCCTCCCCGCCCTCCGCCATCGCG
>VYZT01060284.1:74208-102675 GCA_013400735.1 Pomatostomus ruficeps | reverse complement strand
AATACTGTGTGTCTCTTCTATTTATAGTACTTCAAAATAAATCTTAAATCAATCCTCAGGTGTGTTAACATTGCATTTGAATTGAACTACTGAATTTGGACCATGTCTTACTTTGTTCTGTCACCTAAGGGAGGTAGTGTGTTCTTCATAGAGCAGTGGTACAGAGGTGACTCTGGTTGGTGAACAATAGCTCCTTCCACTTCAAATGAGCCAAGAACTGCTTAAGGTGCAGGTATTAATTGCGCTGCTGTTAGAAGCGTGGCAAGGCATTAGCAGTGAGAGGTTGCGTAACTTCATCCTTTATAATGAAACAAAATAAAGATGTGTTCCCTGGAAATCGAGTGATATGTTTCTTCTTGTCCTTCTTTTTGTCCTATCAGTTGCTAATGAACACATCTACTTTTTTTAGATTCATGCTTAGGAGATGAGGCTAACCTTGAGACAGATTCCCTGGTCTTGTCCTTCCATTTCTAGTTTGTAAAAACATTAAGCCATTACTTAGCTTCTTAACAAAATGGTCTTCAAAAAATTGAATTCCTAAGATGCATGTCAGCATAGGAGACTTTTCTAACCAATATTCTTGATTTAATCTTTGATCCTTAGGAGTGTAACTTATTTTCTTCCTGTGGCATAACAAATGCAAAATATGTATGTTACAATTATACTGGAGGAAAGATTAAGAATGGTTAGTTTAAATTACTGTATTTTTTATAAACTTGGGAAAGTTCCATTTTGTTACAATAATGATTTAGTTCAGTGCGGTAATAATAATATAGCAAGATACTTGTATCATGAAATACACTTTGAATTTGTCAATCAGTATTTACTTACTGTGGGCTTTTTACTGAGTTGTGAAGTTTATCATAGATAGCAGCAGTTAGTTTCAGTGTTTGCAGCACAAATATTTCAACCTAAATGCTATAATTACAATAACGATTATATTTATAGCTACTAGGAAGCAATTATCCCTGATCATAAATCTCCAAAATATAATATAAGGAGGGTTACAAGAGATTGTTACAAATATTTTATCTATAAAATAAAAAATTTTTAGTAGAGCAGGACGAGCAAAGATGTTAGCTGGTAGCCCTGTCAATGGAATAGTTACCAAGGGTTGAAAAGCCACTGCTTATTACAGTCTCTGACCTAGCAGTTTATCTAAGAATGATACAAATTTTGGTTTATATAAAACAGCTTATTTTCAGAGAAACTGGCAATCAAACTGCAGTTTGGTTGATATTAAAGTGAGATGTTTTGTGGAAGGTTGTATACGACCTAGATGCTGGATAAAGTTCTCAGAATTTTTCAGAATACCACAGCGCAGTAAATTAAAAAGAAAGCTAAGTTTTATAATATGTTGTATTTTAAATTTGTATCACACTGTGAGGCCTCAGCAGACAGCCGAAGTATTAAATAATGCTTCTTTGACTGTAGAAGTATCATTTTCTTGAAGCCTGAAAAATTAATTATTCTTTGTAGGAAAGAAGAAGTTTATTAATCCTTGCCAAAAGTAACAAATTATTAGTGACTAGACCAAAAAGAAACCCCTTGCCCCTACTCTGACAACTTTCGTTGACGTCAATGGAAGCGGCTTTGAACTCTTAAGTAATTAAGTCCAGTGAACTGCAGACTCCTGTGACATAATTTTGACAATTGCAGTTCATCTTTAATTGTTTCTGTTTCCTAAGATATCACTAACTCATTGCTAGAAGATTTTATTTGATTTTTTTTTAATTTTAAAAAACCAAACCAAACAAACAAAAACCCAAAAATAATGTCATATTGATGGCATCTTGACTGAGCAGCTACTGATATGTCACTAAGAGCTGGTATAAATTGGTACTTTCTTTCCCCTCAAGAGGTGGAGCACAGCTGGATTTCCATCTTTGAGTAATGGTGGGACTTCAGTGTATCCTCACAGATCATGAACTGACCCTGGCCACCAACTTCACTGAAAAAAGTAGCTTTTGGGTCTGAACTTGCAAACTCCTTAATTTTGTGAGTCCACTCTTTTGAACTACTTCGTTTTACTGAATGAGTTATTCTTTTTGTTAACTCTGATACTTCAGTTAAATTTAGGGTATATCTTTTGTAGAAAACAGTTAAATTTTACCAGCTGCCAGGATTCTGGGCCAAAAGGCAAAGTAATATTGGTATAAATGAAACGTTGATCATTTAAAGGTTTTAATATAAAAATCCAAATTTGGTCATTATGTACTTCATTATGGAATACAGAAAAAGTGTGATTTGAGGAAACAAATCTTGATTTCTTAGTATTTGACTTTAACTTGTCTCAACAGTTTTTCTTGCTGCTTTGACCTCTGGCAGTAGTGGTGGTGGATATTAAGANTGGGTGATGTCTCCATTTCATGTGAGGCTGTTGATAATTTAGTAATCAGAAACTGTTTTTTCCAAACAGTGTCTCTAGGATGTAGTTCCTCCCTCCAAGGGGAGTGGTCTTTTGTTAGATTATGTAAATTGAGAAACTCATACATTACCACTGTGTTGCTAATTCGTGCCTTAACCTGCAGAACCGGGAATTGCATGACTCTTTTCCTGCATATAGCAAACATGAGCAGCCACTGTTCCTGCATTTGCTTTAGTTTCTGGGGAGAATTGAATGAAAGTAGATTCAAATCAGCAGGGGATTTGTTTGTCAAATTTTGCAAATCAGGCTGCAGAAAATGGAGTGTTACAAGCCCCATTCAGCAGTCCAAGATATCAAACTCGCTTCAGTTTTCAATATAACATTCATACCACTCTTTCAATCTTAATTTTGATTGATTACTTACCAGCAGAAGTTTATACTGAAATCTCTCCTTTGTCCTCTTTATCCCTTGCTCACCTTTTCATTCTTTCTATGTCAATTATTAACACTGTGACGTTACTTGTTGCTGCAGTAACTTTGTTTCAATGCAGCTGTTGCCAGGTGAATTTTCTTGAGGGCTTGATTGTCAGACTTACAAAGATTTTATGAGATATCAGAAAAGTTTTTATTTGGCAAGCAGTCTTCAACTTTACATTCTTAGGGAACTGGCCTGTGTCCCTAGATGTTTTATTTCAAAACAAAATACAAAGGGAAACACATTGTGTGTTGGCTCATGGTTACATATGGTAGGTTTTGTTAGCAAGGTAGATACCAAGAAATTGAAATATGCTGGATTAAGTTCACTGGGGCAGATTTGCTGTGGCCCTGGTGCAGGGGAGGTTCACAATGTGTTCGATTCATGTGTTAATTCACATCTCCTTAGGTCTGTTTTTCAGCTGGGAAGTGTTGCTGTAATTAGGTGGTGAGTCTAAGCTCTGTTACCAGGCTGTGGCTGTTGCAAGACCCGGGACCAAAGTCCAGGTGCTTTCAGCTCCCTGTCAGCATGCCAGTGGCCACACAGTACACGCCCTCAGGTGCTTTTCTGCTCTCAGAGTAGGGGCTGGTGGTTAATCCTCCAGCAATACACTCCCAATTGTGACCAGTTCAGAGGCCTGAACTGCCCATCCCAACTGGAGGACTTAGGCAGCAGAGGCCCTTGCTGAGTACATGCAGTTTGAAAATTTCCTACAGTATTTCTTGGCTGACGTGAAACAATGTTCACCACCATTTTCTTCTGTAAGGTTTCAACTTCCTGCTTGCCTTGTGGAAGTTTCTGCCATGGAAATCCATGCAGAACACCAGCTCTGAAGAATTTCCCAATTCTATCCTGAATCACCTCTCCACACTGGACAGAAACCTTTCTTCAGATCTCTCACTAAGGCAGACGAGCTCTGTCATTGCTCAAATTAGCTCTTCGTTGGCAGTCTAAAACTTCACTGGTAAACCAAAGCAGATTGAGACCAAAACTTTCCTCTGTCCCCTATCCCCCCTGCCAACTCATTCATAGGTGACAAACAAAAGGCAAAGAGCCAAATATTGCCTTCCGGGGGAAAACCCAGTGCAACGGCTTAAAAGCACTGCAAAGGTAGAGAGAAGCAGGTGCAGACATAAGGAGAGAATGAAAAGCAAATTAAAAGCCATTGCTTAAAATTATTCCTTCTCCTTTTCTTTTCTCATTATTTTTATCATTCTTCCAAAAATTGAAAATTGACAACTAGACTCAGTTTCTCTACTTCTTTCATAGTGTGCAGTGGATTCCTGATAATAGATGGGAGTATGTATGTAGAAGGATCCATGTTGATTTTCTTGCTATAATGACATGGTGTTTTCATTTGAATCTGACGTGGGAACAGAGAAGTACCTTGTTTTGCTCTATCTCAAAATAAAAAATAGCGTATACTGCAGTGTATCTCTCTTAAAACATAGCTAGCATGAGAATATGATATGTTTTTATTCATTTCTGTTCCTGAAAAATCTGACTAATTAGTTTCTTCACATGTCTATTAAAATGTTGGTAGCTCCTGTTAATTGCCCCAGTGCCTTCTGATGAGCCCAGAACTGATTGTGAAGCTTCCTTGCTTAAAGCTCAGAGAACAAGCTGCTTATGATGACCCAACAGAGACATAAGGGAGGTCTATGAAAGGCAGAGTATTCAACCAAGCCTTAATCCCTGCTTTCAGTAAGGCAGTGTCTTTAAGTACAGACTAATTAGTGAATAGGCATGGTTGTAGGTTCTTGTAGACATATCTTTTGTTGGCTTGAGATGAACTGAGCAGCTAATAGAAATGGTTTAAAATCTCTGCTTTGCTTTTCTTTTGATGCATTTAATAGGGTATGAAGATGAGAAAATATAAATCAAAGCAGGAGCAAAAGTAAATATAAGCTGACTACCTGTGTTGGTATATTCCATTTAGATACTATATCCATTTAGATATTGGGACTTACGCTTGTGGCTTCCATGCCTGGGCTTTTAAAAGAACTATTCATTTTATAACCTTTGGTGTATATCAATACAAGAAAAGCATGCGGATTTTTTTACTGTTACAGTAATGCATTATGCAAGCATTACTTTGCATTTAAATAGTATGTTAAAAGTCATCAATCTTAAAGTGATCGATCGAGATAAATATAGTTTCCCCTTTTCAATGCTAGGGAAACTTAATTCCAAGAAGTGAAGTGAATTTCCTTAGGATTTGATTACATGTCTGAGACTAGAATCTAACTCTCTAGTGGGATGGCCCCCCTCTTTAATCATTTCTTTATTACATATTGTATAATAAAATTTCCCAACAGGTAGGAATAGCCATCTGCACATTCCAAAGGCATTTATGGTAAAATTGAATGCAAAGAGAGGCATATGGGAAACTGCGTGAATGATGACTGACATCTAGTCATACTCATCTGAAAGAGAAAGCATTTCTAAAAGATCAGCAAGACATTAAAAATAAGAGGCTTTTAAAAATAGAAAAATTGCGGTGTTTTGGGGTATTTTTCTGGTTATATTTCCCCTACTATTTGCATATTGCATGACCTTGACACAATGCAGATAGGAAGCAGACATAGCAACTTAACTGTTCTATTCATTTTCTAAAATCAACCATATATTCCAGTAATATTCAATAACAGTACCTTGCTTATTGAAACTCATAACCTTTTTGCTGCCTTTATCACCTGTATTATCCATAGGAGATAATTACTGCAAAGCAGCTGGCTGTTGATTTTAGAGAGCACCAATTGTTCTCCTGTCCCAGCTGTTGGCTAATAAGGACAGTCAACACATCTGTTTCAACAGCTGGTAATTAACAAAAGCCTAATTGCTGCAACTCTTTTAACAACAGATCTATGAAAGAGTAGGGATGTGGAGGAATATTATTTACTCTGTTCTCGGCACTTTCTGTGACCAGTTTCTTTTTTCTTTTTCTACTTTGAACACCACTGCCTTTGTCTGACACACTGAATGGCAGGACAACACAATATGGTAATCCAGATCTTAAGTTTTTCAGATCTTTGGTGCTGTTTCTTATTGCAACATTTCTTTGCTAAGTTGCAGATAAAATGGATCAAAAGCATTTTGTGGAGTCTCATACAACAACAATAATTGACTGCAGTATGCTTATGCAATAGGGCTGCCAATCCAGCAGCTTCCAAAAGAAAGTAATGGGTTTCCCTGTTTGTGGCTGAGTTTAATAGCTCCACATCCCTTCTCCCAAGAAAGTGTCATCATTCTGAAAGTGGTGGTTATTTGAGAACTTCTTTACTGCTCTTCAGATGCTTTGCAAAATTACAGCCAGTGTTTTTTCCTTCCTTTGATGAGACCCACATATGTTGGTTAGTTTAAAAGTAAATGCCAGGTGGCACCTTGCACTGCAGAAATATCTCAGTATTTTACATTTTATTGTTACAGAATTGGAGCGGGTTCTGCATAATGGTTGTCTAAATATCTACATTTATAGTATCAGTTAGCAAACACTGATTCAAAAACGTTTCTCTTAATTAGACTTATCCTTGGGTACAGCACACATGTAATTGGAATACTCGTCACTAAATAGAGAGAATGCATGTATACAAGTACAGGGAAATGTTAATCCCATTGAAGTCAACAGTGAACTTCTGTTGGCTTCAATGGGTCAGGATTTTCCCTGCAAAACCAAATTTTCTTAAAAGCTGGAGACAAATTTTGCATTCATTGTGCTACCCATGAAAAGAAAGTATTCAAGCATTAATGGATCTATTGGTTGAAGTATTATGCAAGTCAGGCATGTATTACAGATTGTGTGAAAGACTGAGTCGATAAAAATTTCTAAGAAATAGCATTTAAAGTGGTATTTCAAAGTGATAAACTGATGATGAAAATTGTGATTCTTTGGTAAAAGTTAGTCAAGATCACTTAATTAAATTTGCCTTACTAACATTTCAGTTGGCAAATGTTTCTGTACACTGAGTTCTTAATTGTCTGCTGGGCATGTTGAAAGGTATATAAGAAATTCTCCTCAAGTGCTTGCCATTGACAGAATACAGATTGCATAATTAAAAATATCCTGGCAAGACAAGTTTAGTTCAACAGGTGTTCAAGTTGAGAAATGTCTAAGAGGTGCAGTGAAAAAGTAGAAGATATACTTTGAACGAATAAAAACAAGAGCATGGGCTAAAATTCTAACTAAGATAGTAACACAGATAAGTGTTTACTGTCTGGGTTTATCAGGAAGATTTTTTTGTACACAACAATGTTTGTTGATCAAAATTATTTCTTTAAGGTTGCACAAATAAGAAGAAATGCGGCTTCTGTATTAGATTATACTGTGGAAAATTGCTAGAAGATTTGATAGTTGAAAAAAATGTTTATCTTTTCAGTAGATTATGTTATTTTGTTTCACAAGTTAATGATTTTTAAGAAAATGATCATAGGTAACGTATCACTTTTCTCATTCACTTCCCTTCCTCCAAAGATTACAAGAATTATCAGATATAAAACAACTACCTTTTTTCCCCAGTTGAAATGTAGTTGAGTCTGAGTGAGTTGCAGCAGCAATTTAGGCAACTAAGCACCGAAACGTAGATAGGAACTGAAAAGAATGCTTTTGCCCAATGCAAAGTTCTAATAGAATCTAACAGAATAGATATGCAGCAGAAGGTAATGTGATTACTGCATAAAAATTTTAGTAAATAGATTTTTAGCAGAAAGGAGCAGAAATTTTCAGTATCAGAACATACTTTTGAGTCCTGAGTGAAGATAACTCGCCTCTATCAACAGATCTCCTCCAACAGTATAGCATCCATAACAAGCCGTGGATGCATCCATTGCCTGCTGATTTGATAGGTAGGTGCCCTCTATTGAATTTTCTCCTGTACTATTTCCATCAGACAGATGCTTCCTATAAAGGCTTATATGTATGTTCTCACAAATACATCTATTTGCTTTTCTTACTTTAAGTCCTTACTCTGAGTTCTACTTGGGTAGAAAGCATTGCTGTAAGATTGTGGAGAAAACAAGATTCAGGGAGTTGTTCTGCTCAGAATCAGCCATTCAGACTCAGTATGACTGATCCCTTTTACACATCTGGCATTTCAATGACAGAGACTGAAACTGTTTCAAGCTATCTATTGAGGATGCTTGCATCACAGGAGCCATGATGGTAGCTTGTTCACAGTGTCTCAGAAATTCATAGGCACTCCAGTTGCACAAGTGGCTCAGGGTCATGAAGCCTCTCTTGTCTTTTTCCTAAAAATGCTAGGCACAACATAATCCAGCTGGACAAAGAACTCAAATTGTCTTGCTACATTGTCTAAAGAGATAGCTTCAGATAGCAAATGAGGAGTACTAACAGGCTTGCCAGATTCAAAGTTGTTTTGAGAATGTTTTCGTAGTTATGGTCTGGACATGTCAATGTGAGGCATACTCATGGATTCTTTCTTACTCCTAACTTTCCTGATAACATGTACTTTTATTCAATAGTTGGTTTTTTTCTTTTCTTAGATGTAACAATTGCTTTTAAATTCTGCACTTTGGTTCTGTGTTTCTTGGTGTACAAGAATATCAGATAAATTTGACTATGTGTACCTGCAGGTAATTAATTTTCCATAAGATGAAAACCACAAGATGAAGTAATAAATATTAACTCTCAATCTCTTGTCTGCCTTTCCTTCCAAATCCTGGAAGAGTAATATGATGTAATTGGGTCAGTTTATATTTACAGTCCTCTACAGGTTCATGGCTTTTATGAAAGAATTTTAGTTAAATTTTGATAATGTGATTAGACACTGCTGCCTTCTGCGGTAGCACTGTCTGTCAAGAGGTAACAGGCCTTCTGTCTCTTTGTGTGAAAGGTTATAATTTGGAGAGTATTATCACTTAGCATCTGTTTTTAGCTTTGAAGTATAAGTTATTCACTCCTTTTTCCCTCAAGTTACTGCCTTTCATGCTGGTTTTTTCTCCTCTTGTGAAGCATGAATGATTTCAATGTACATATTTTCTTATGGAAAGAGCCTTTTGAGATATTGCAGAGTGTCTCAGTTGGATTGTTTCTGCGTGACTGGTGTCACACCGAAATCAGAGGTGACAAGGGCAACTAAGTTCAAACAGCAATGAAGTGACATCTTCAATGGCTGGTCAAAGACAAGGACCTTACTGTAAGGAGGAGTCTGCAGTAGAGATTGAGTGATGAAGAAAGGTAAGATTTGCCTGAGGAGGAATTACTCCTACATCCTTGGAATGGAGGTGTGGGTGACACCTGTCAAACAGTTAAGAGTGCCTCACCAGCCTACTGGAAGTGAGAGAAAGTCAGATTTATCAACCTTGATCAAGTTTATTAAGCCCTTATTTGCCACAATACCTCTGGTGGGGGCACCGGGCATCTGCTCATGGTTTCAGGGGCTGGCAGGCTGCTCCAGGGGTGCAGGAGGGCTGGCAAAGTTCCAGTAAGGGTTCACCTAGTCCACCGATGGTCCAGGCACGCCGAAGAAGGAGAGACAAAGCGGAGGGGCGTTCCCAGATGGTTTATTCGGCACTGGGGTTGTACGAGGGAAACGCTGGCACAGCATGTTACAGTTACATATATATGGACAGGAGGGGGCGGGAGGAGGGTACAACATGCAATAGGGGAGGAGAGCTAGGTTTGAATTTGGCGGGCTTTGTATAGGATTGTGCAATACAGAGCCCTCCAGGAGGGGGAAAGCAGATACCGAGGGGGGAGAGGGGGCAGCAGTGCCTGGCCATGAGGTAATTTGGCGAACAGCACACCACAACACTTACTAGTTTACAAGACCAGTTATCTGTACCTAGACCAGTAACAAAAATAAGATCAGTTGCATGTCATTGCACAATGACATGCAACCATTCATGCATTCTTTTAGAGAGCTCCCTGGCATGGCTTTAACCTGCTCTCCCAGATGACACTTTCAAACAATACTGTGTACTAGGGCCTATTGCCCTTTGATAGTCTGGTGTTAGCAGCCCTTCCCTTTAGGGCTGAATGGAAGAGAACTTCTGACTTTTTTTTAACATGAGGTGAGTCATGCCTCATGGTGAGTAGATCTCGAGGTCGGATCATAGTTTCTGGTCTGTTCTTTTTAGCAATAGAGAGTTGGGTGCTGTGGTCAGTTTGGGGTCTGTTAGTGGAGCTCAAAATTGTGCCAGATGGAGAGCCCTTAGAGCATGCAGTTTCTGGCTGCCGCACAGTTAAAACATGTCTGGCTGTAATATGAACTTTCTTCTGTTATTCTGCCAGTTCAGTTCCGCCCCAAACTGGATAAGACACTTTTGGGGCTGAGGGTAAATTTGTTTTTATTGAATAAGGTCTTTGTTACCACAAAGCTTCTGAGACAACATTACATTACCTTTTGGATCCTGTGCTGACAATTTGCTGTTTGTGGCAGATACTGACTTGAAATCATAGGTGGCCAAAGTAATTTTTGTGGACAATGGATTTATCGTGAGTGCTGACATTTGAAGCTTTCCCAGAGTAACCAGCCAGTAGGACTCAGACACTACCTGGAAGGTTTCTTCAGCTTGCTCCAGCCTACACAGTTGTTTCCTTCTTGATTTCCCCTAAGAAGATTGCCAGTAAAGTTTCATGTGTAGTGCAGTCGTCTTCATGTTACGAAGTCAGGCCTCTCAGAGTTGGGGGAAACATGTCTATTATTGAAGTAAATCAGAGACAGGTTTTATCCTTTGTTTTAAGATTATGTTTGGTAACCTGATATGTCTTAAAGGGAATGTATGTTTTCCAGTCCAGTTACCTATGCAGCCATGAAGGGGTACATGGTTACACCATGCCCAAAACAGTATCCTTTATTTTACCTTCAAATAAGACGAGTTTATTTGTATTGCTGATGTTTTTCCATTGTTTATTTGAATTTGCATTTTCCAAACTGATTTTTAGATGAGAAAAAAGTGTGTGATGTCAACAAGGCCAAACCTGAATTACAGAACATGATGTTCCTTTTCCACAAGTCCGCAGCTGTAAATAGTCTTTAATCTGAGAAGTAAAGGAATTAACTTACATATGTTATTTTCATATAGTTTGTAAAGCCATGGCTACTGTGCAAAAATAGCTGTAGTGAATGGCTTTTTCTTTCTCTTTTTAAGTCTTATGATTGTTTTCTTTTTATGTTCTTTTCACAGTGTACATTGTGATTTAGTAGTGAGTCAAGTATCTACCTGTATATGGAGACCTATCTATTTGCTCTTTAAGCACTCCCAGCTTGTGTTCTTAATAAAATCCCTCCTACTAAAAGGTCATCATCTCTGCACATGGTGTTATTTATGTGCAAAGCCCTGTCCAGCTATGAGTGTGTATTTTGGAGCTGTCATCCTCCGAAGTTTTCAGGGGCCTTGTTGTTGTCCACTGTGATTATATCTTACCTAAAATAAGATTTGCAGTATCATTAGGTGGTTGTCCATATGCACAGTAGGTATGTATGTTGGTATCTCTGGGGTTTTTACCTATGTATGCAAACAAATGGAAACCATAAATGAAATCTTGACCCTGGGAAGTCAATTGCAGTTTTGTGTCAACCTCACAAGGGCAGAATTCCAAATGAATCATCCTCATTCCCTAAATCATTCTTTACAAGAAAATGGTTCCATGTATTAGTCTCATAGTCTTATCACATGCCTTGGATTGTCCTTTGAATAGTTAATTTTTCCTGCAATTTTCAGTATATCAGTATACTGCTTGGAAGACGTATAGGATATTAGAGAATAGTACTGCAGATTATGAAGAAACTTTGTCTCAACATCATATCTAAGGTCAGATGAGCAAATTCTTAATTCTCACTGAAACTTATCATGAGCCTTTCATATAGATAATTTCTTACATAATGTGATAATTGAATGAATTATAGATTCATAGGTTGGAAGGGACCTTAAAGGTCATCTAATTCAATCCACCTGCTATGAGCAGGCACACCTTTCACTAGACCAGGTTGTTTAGAGCTCCATCCAGCCTGGCCTTGAACACCTCCAGAAATGGGCCCACTTCTCTGGGTGAATCTGCCTGTAATATGTGTTCATTTGGGCACATCACTAGATGTGCCCAAAAAAAGAGTAAACTGCTTGTTAAATACTGCTGGTACAGTGAGCTTCTTCCCAGTGTGGTGTGACCACATAGTACAAGAATAAGGTATCACATCTCAGGCATAGTGGTTCAATTATTAGTTGATATTGTTTGCTTTTATTGTAATAAAATTAACCAGATGTATACCTAGTCTGGGCAAAATTGCTATTGTATTCTTTCATATTCTTTGTCAGAGCAGTAAAAAGCTATTCGGTGATTTTTTTTATTTTTTTCAACTTGCACAATCTGTGTAGTATTTGTTGTGACCTGTTGCTGTCATCCCAGTCACAACAGGATCTCTTAGAAATGAACAGGCATGCAAGCAATGTTTTTCTGGTGTAATAATGTATTCTCACTGGGGAATTTGTTGTGATGGAGACAAGAGTGTGAATGTCAGATAGGGACATCTTTTACAAGTCTTCTGAAAAACTCCTCAAAAATATTAAATTAGGGATAGCATAAAGGCTGAGTTGAGGAAGGTGATGTAATATAGACTTGAAGCACAACACTTATTGAAAGTGACAATTCCATTTTGCAATAAAAAGAAGATCACAGGGTTACAATTTTTAATTCCAATAAGAGAAAATATTAATACATTCTTTGTAAAGTAACTGAAAATTATACAGGTTTAAAAGCCACTCTTGATGCTCTCACATCATATATGTGAAAACCCCCGATTTCAGCTCCCTGATCCAAGTTTGGCACCCTCAAACATTTTGATGGCTGAATTCTGGAGTTCATATCCTTTTCCATGATGCATCCCTGTTTGGATCTGCTTTTCATATACTTTACCATTTTATGAAAAAATATTTTTGTCAGTCGTGGAGAGAGAAGACAGACAGTGATAGTCACCATAAACATGGGTAATTCACATGACTTTAGAGCAGGGAAGCATTCTCACTGGGAGGAGTCCACCAGGTTGCCCAGAGTGGGTTAACACAAGAAGCTGAGACTCAGCATTAGGTTTCTGCATTCAAAGCAAATAACCTAATCACATGGCTGGGGAGGAGTTCTCTCTTCTGTCAGAAATCCTGTCTGACATTCCTCAGAAATATTTCCATCTAAACCAGTGTATCCTCACAATGTGGTGAGACAATACTTTTTATTTTAAAAAAAAAGTTTCATTAACAGATATTTATTTGGACCAACAGTAGTATTAGATTGTAGAATAAAATCTTATTATGGTTAATAGTTTCATCCTGCTGCAAACTCATAAAGGTCATGTTTGCTGTTGAAATACCTTTCCTTTGTACCCAAAGGGTATGTCAACCTGGGTGTGGCTGTGGCAGGGGCTTGGGGAGGGCTGCAACTTAAAGGCTGTTAAGAGTTCCCACAACTGCCACTGGTACCCTGAAATTCACATGCACAAATAACCCTCTGCTGGTTCTTCACTGTGTTTTTTCTAGCTGTACTGATCCTCCCCAGCAGTGCAGATCCATCAGGGATCAGTAATACAGGTGCTCCATTTATTCAAAGTTAATATAGGTTTAGTAAAAACTATTTCTGTGAGAAAAACATGTGTTAAGAAACAACTTTTTCTAATAATTTCAGTATTCCAAATTTTTCCAGCTCAGTTTATCTCCCAGAAGTTTTCTTTGGTGAATATTGAAACCTACGTTTCAAACTTCAAAACTAAAACATTTAAATTTTACATTTTAAATTTGGACTTACTGTTAATTATATATTTCATGATGGGTCAATATTTTATAACGTCTACTATAGTAAGTTCTAATCTTACCTTTTAATTTTTAAAATCAAGGGCAGCTAATACTTAAATGCAAGTTGACACATTTTATCTAATTTTCTAGGTCAATGTGTCCCATCTTCGTATTGTAAAGAAACAATTTGACACTTTAGCACTGTGATTTAAAAAAAAATATGGAGATTGCTTAGTGTGTTACTAGAGTGCTAGCCATTTTCATTCCTCTCATGTTAGCTGGAGTCTTTTTCTTGACCCTGAAAACCTCTGATCCCCTAATTAATGAGACAAGTACTTATATTCTTTTCTAGATCAAAGCATCACCTAATTCTGTTGTTGGAAAAACAGTTTGATATGTTGACACTGATACAGAAAATAAGATGAGCTGTTATAATCTGCACTAAGCAGCAGCTGCTAACGTAAAAATAACAGAATGGTTAGAAGTTGGAGCTCATATGTGTCACCACATGACCTGCTCTGTCAAGCAGTGTGTATTTCTCTTACTAACATGATGTGTAAAATGTAAAAGCATTAAAAATAGTGTAAGATTAAAATATTTCTTCAGTTGTCTAAAATTTTTTTTCCAGATTTGGGGGTTTTTTGCATGTTCATTCTAATTCAGAATGAAAGAAACCTTTGTTTGCCCTTCCAGTCTCCTGCTGCCCTGAGATGACACCTGAACTCTTCCTATCCAGCTAGCCTGCTAAGATCAGCAGAAACACACTTCTGCCTCACAAGAAATGGGAGCAATTCCGTGTTGTCTGTTTGAGGCTAAGATTCCATTTCAGGCTCCAGATAACGTAGGACGAAGAGCGGAAAGACATCTTACTGCCATTTTTCCCCTTTTCCCCACTGCAGCTCTACCAAGTGTAAACGACTGAGTCCATAAATTGAAGAAATGAACTTGGAGACTCCCCGGATTTCTCACCGAACCTTCTTCTAATCCACAGGAATATCCTGTGTCAGTAGAAAGCAAGATGTTGGTAGTGACTATTACTGAGTAAAGGAATACTCATACATTAACATGTATCTCAGTCAAGCCAGGGGAAATTGCACTGGGTAGAAGGGGTGCCTGTTCTAATTGAGTCAGTTGTAATTTCCATGCAAATAAAGTACAAATAACTTATCCACAAGAAGTGTACTTGTTAAGCAAGGAAGTTATGTCTTAGAAAACAGAAGATATAGAGACAAATGAAAATTACCTGAGGTTAAGCTAAATTTGCCCTTGGAAAGGAAATTAAAACAAATAGTGTAACAACTGAAATGAGAACAAGGAAAGAGGAAATATGCCACTATTCTGAGAATGGCATGGAGATCAGGGATAATCTGTATTAGGTCTGAAAGTGATTTTAATTTTTGTTTCTCTCAACATTGAGCAATGAAGATGCCAGCTATGAGGACAAGGGTTAAGAAAAGTGAATGTATGCAAATAGAGTACATCATAGCTGTTCAATAGATCATTGTGCTCGCGCTGGGTTGATGGATGGTTTCCATCCCCAGTTCTGAAAGAGCTGGTACCTGAAATTGCAGGAATGAGAGTAAAGATCTTTAATAAATCCTACAAGGCTATGTGCAGTGTAATATGACAAGGAATTACCAGAGGCAGCATCTATGTTTAGAAGGGCAAAAAATGTAATTTTGACAGCTGTAGATCTGTTAGTCTTTATTGTGAGGATTCAGAGTAAATTTGGAAGGAAAATGTTTCTAAAGCATGGATCCATCAAGAGTGAATTGAAGTACAGTTTTCACACAAGAAAGATCATGTAAAAATTCTTCTTTGGTATGATAACTGGTTATTTAGACAATGAAACTTTTTTAATATAACCTGACACATAAGCTTATAGGTTTTGCCATATGGAAAATTATTAATTACAGTGGGGAATGTGTATATTGTTATTTTACAAGCAGGCACAAGTTTAATGTGGGAAATGCTGCTTACTGTTAACTGGGTTCACCCAACATCTCTTTTTTTGGAAGAATGGGCACATTTAGCTCATGTCTGTCTGCAAAATGCCATGTGCCCATGAAGGAGATGAGGGATTAGTCAAAGGCAATGAGGAACTAGTTAGCAGGATGGCAGCAGCAAACAGCTTTGAAGGAAGAAATGTTAAGGTGCAAGGATTTCACTAGTGGAATTTCTCTCCAATTTCTTACCAATTGGTGCTGAACCAATTTTCTTTAATGCTGTCACTGAGAACCTTTGGCATGAAGAGGAGCAGTGTATCAACAAAGTTTCTTGATGATACAGAGCTGGGAGTTGTTTTTAATAAGATGTGGAGATATTATGAATACAAAGTAGGTTCATGCTGTCTTGCGGAAATATTGGGATGGCCTCAAGTACTGGAAAAACAAAAGCAGTGGGGTGGAATTATGGTGCCAAGTGTAAGGTAGTATCTTTTCAGGATGAGTAAGAGTTTCCACTGTCAACTGGGTAATACCAGAGTGCAGGAGAATAGGCTAGAGGGTGACCCTGAGCAAAAAGAGTGCAAGAATGTGTCAGGTAAGATGTTTCCACTGGCATTAGTACAGAGTGTTTGAGTTGCTCAGGGTAATGAAGAGCCTGCTTACTGAGAGGTAACAGAAAAGGCTGGGTTTTTAACCTATCTTAAAAAGGAAAAATAAATGCTCATTATAAATATATATATATGTAGGAATATATATGCTGTCTATAAATGCATGAGAAAATAAATAAATTAAAAAATAAAGCTATGAAACTTTATTAGTCAAGTTCATTGGATTTTTTTCCCTTCTATTGGATGTTGAAAAGTCTTATAAAAGCCATCTCTCACACAAAGGTGAGGTTCCAAAGGGAACCTGACAGCATAGGATGGTGTGTATTCTCACCTCTTTCAATTTAGAGGTAAGAATTGAGGGTGCTCATATTTGCCCTAGAGGAATTAAGGAAAGATAAAAACTAGTTTTACCCTCTGCTTTTCCTTTGCTTAAGTCTTGTATTTTTCCAGACTTTGTGGTAAGAAAACACATAATATTGTTCCTTTAAATGTTTTGAAGCAAAAGCAACAGCAAAAAGATCAGTACTGAGATTTTCTTTACTTGAGATTGGCTGTTTTAAGTTTGATAGGTAGCAATTAGATTTTATATTTAATTGGAAAATTTAAATTTTTACCAAATAACTGCTAAAGTGCAAAATGGGAAAGTAAAGAAACAAGAATTCTCCTTTGCAGGAAGGTGGATTGGGGGACAGAGAATGGGAAAGGATCTATCTACATTAAATCAAATATGAAAGTGTAGGAACTTGTGGACAAAACAAAATCTTCAGAAAGATTTTTCACAGTATCCAAGTGATCAGAATACACTTTCAGGGTTAAACAGGAACTCTGCTGAAGAGTGACACCTATACCAAAAGGTGACCAACCTCACCTCTAAAGTGACCTTTCCAGGAGAAACTGCAACCAGAAGAACCTGAATATAACTATTCTTCTTCTTGCTTCTTCTTTACCCTACCTTCTGAAACAATTTAATCAAAACAAATCAATTTCTGTGAAAAGTTCTGATTTCCACAGCTTGACATTTTCCAAAGGAACAATATTTTGTTAAAAAGTTCTCAAGCAGCTGTTGTTATTGCTAGAGGTGAGCTCATGCAGGATTTTTGCCATGTGCAGTATGGATGGATTTCAATATACATTTAGGAGTCTTCCAAATTCTTTATAGTAGAGCAGACGCCATTATTTTAGTTAGCAATTTAACTTTGTGATGGGCACTGTTTTGCTTCTTCTAGTGAAGGAAGACATCTCTGTCTTGGGAGGATATTTGACTCGTTTATCTGTGTTTACCACCCCTCAGGCCTGTGAACAATGGGTCATTTTGTTGCATGGCTGCATGCTGTGCACAAAGACTCTTGTGCTTGGATTTTTGTTGGTCTCATGAAGCTTCCTAGTATCAACTCCGCTAGAAGTTACTGAGGAGGCTAACAAATGTCTGTTTTTCTTCCCTTCAGTTTTTGTAGCTCTTGGATTTGTTGTTTTTTTAAAATCCAAAGAACTTGATTCTGCTGTTACTTTTATTGGTACAAAACCAGATGCAAACCCAGTCAAATCAGTGCAGCTTTTTTTGCTGAAAAACTCACATAAATAATAGTCTTAAGACTCCAATGCCTCTGACTCTTGTCCTGAAAGGTAAGTGGAACATTAGGTGTATTTTTTATGATAGTTCTCCAAAGAGACTTGCCGTTAATCTCTCTAAGTAGGTGTGTCAGCTGCAAACATTTCCTTCCAGTCTACCATTTCAATCACACTTCACAGTACACTGAAAATTGGCAAGGATGTTAATTATTGGCCTCTAGAACAAACCACCTACTTTGATTCAAGCGTGTTTTCCAATTTTTAAGAATGTTGTTTCACCTACAGAACAGTATAATTACAGAAAATAGCTTGGTTTGGCTAACATCTTGTGTTCTGTGAGTTCTGCTTGCAAGGGCAGCAAGCTACACCAGGCAAGAGACTCACCTGCAGAGGATTTTAACCTCTTACTGACAGAAGTTAGGGCTTGCCAGCACCCAGTACATTGTTTTCAGTATCAGAAGCTCAAAACCACTGTCACTCAGACGTTAAACATTAACGCCTTCTGCTTTTAAAGCTGAAGGAANATTTTATGGATGTCTCTCACAGGAGCAATTACAGCATTGGGTCCTGTACCTGGGCAGTGCAAAACTCTGGGTGCAGCATGACCCACCAAGTAGCACGGTTCAGAGACTGCTTGTGTAGCTGCATTTGTGCAATGTGGTGTTCAATAAAATTTGCCAGGAATCAGCCAAGTATCCAGGACATGATTAATCAACCAGCAGAATGAATTGCCCATAGATGACTGGGAGTTGACAGTAAACAGTAAAACACCTGCCTTGAAGACCTACAATCTTAAGAGAGAAACAGGAAACAGAAGCAAGTGGGAGCCCTGTTTTAGCATAGAGATTTTTGAAGCATACAGGCAGAGTTGTTCATGATTATACAGCGAGTTTGGCAGAGTTAGAGGCTGACCTATGTGCATTTCCCTTCATGGGTTTGTAGCTCACATAACAGGTCTTTAATTTACCAAGAAACTTTTCCGCAACACTGTCCTGAAGAGTTGGCAGAATCCACAGTCAGCATTTCTCACACATGTGCCTCTTGGTTAAGGGCTCTACAGTTTGTGCAATTAATAACTTACACCATGAATTAAAAACATTGGAAAACAGCCCAGTGCTCAGGCTCATGTGTCAAGGAATTGCTGTGCAAGCCTGATCTTATTTGTTGTTACAACAATAAATCATCCGCTGATTTAAAGACAATTTATATGGTACCTGGGCCCTCAAGGCAGTCCTGCAGTGCTATTGAAACTGGACTTTTAAAATTAATGGTGATTAAGCTATAGACCAAAATTAAATATGCATGAATACTTATTTCTCCCTACCTTCTCTTTAACCATAAGGCCTGTTGGGGCTGGCTACCTTCCTGACTTACAAGCCACATGCTGCAATTCCATTATGGTCATGAGTCACACGCCCTTCAGTGTGAATCAAGGATAGGAGGAGGAGCATCCGGTGGGGTTCACAGATGGGAGATGAGAGTAGTTGCTCAGGGATTCCTTCACCCCTCTATAAAGCAGATCCTGGGTGAGAGTGCACCCAGATCCCAGCATCTACTGTCAGTGCAAGTCTCTGCAGTCCCTGCTGGCTCACCTTCTGCCACTGCTCAGGGTCCTGATTATCCAGCAGCTCTTCTGCTGCCAACCAGGGGCTGCCACCATGGGAACTGCCCTTAACAGCTGGGGAGCCATGTGCGGACCAGGAGTTGTGGGTCGGTAGTTCATGGCCAAGGGCCTTGCTTCACTTCACCAACTGTTGTTAGTCAACAGTTTTTCAGTATGGTAACACATATATATCATATGAAATATGTTTGCTGATAACCGCTTGCTGAACTGAAAAGTTCTAACCTTGGCTATTCAAAAAATTTACTATATACCTTGGAGAAGCCATTCAAAACATAATTCTGCTAGAGAAAAAAACCTAGAAACAATTCCAGTGCTAGAAAAAGAAAGAATGTTTCATAAGAACTAAATGGGCCGGGATAGTGCTGGTTTTCTTCCTGGTAGCTGGTACAGTGCTCTGTTTTTGATTCAGAATGCGAATAACGTTGATGACAGACTGATGTTTTAGATGTTGCTAAGTGCTGCTTGCCCCAAGTCAAGGATTGTGTCTCATGCTCTGCCAGTGAGGAGGTACACAAAAAGCTGAGAGGGAATGTGGTCAGGACAACTGACCAAAGTGGCCAAAGGGACATTCTGTGTGATAGGACATCACACCCAGCATATAAAATGGGGGGAATTACCAGGAAAGGGTGTGATCATGGCTCAGGGACAGGCTTGGCATTAGTCAGCAGGTGGTGAACAGTTGTATTGTGCATCACTTTTCTGTCTTGGGATTTATCTCCCTCTGTCCCTCTCCTTTTTATTACAATTACTAGTATTAGTATCATTATTATTATTATCTTTTACTCTGTTTCAAGTATTTAACTGTTCTTTTGTCAATCAACAAGTTTGATTTTCTTTTCTTTCCTGATTCTCCTCACCATGCCATCAGTGGGAGGAAGGGGAAGTGAGCAAGCAGCTGCATGGTACTTAGTTCCTGGCTGGGGTTAAACCACAACACCGTGTTACATAACAGTATAACTCCATATGTGCAATTATAGTGGTTGAAATGATTGCACAGATTGATATGTTTTCAAAAAAATATGGATATTCTGAATAAATTGGTTATCATTTTTTTATCATTTCACAGGCAGAATTGATAGCTTTGCGACAAGAAAAAGAAGCTGCTCTTGAACAGTACAAAAAACTAGAAGAAGAAATCCACACACTGCGTGTTTGTTACAGGTAAAATGGTTTATTCTAATATGAATGAGTGACTCATAGGGGAAATTTTCTGTACTGTGTCTGACTGAGTGAGGAAATGGCCTTATCAAGTAGGTATTTGTTGGAAAAATGTGAATACATCAATGAATCAAAGCCTGCATTTCTGCTTTACTGCTCACCAACCATCTCTTTGAAATAGGAGTCCCTTTCTCATAGTCTGAATTTTGTATTAGTTTCTTCCCAAGGAAGGGAAAAGTTGGTGATGGGTGATTTTCGCACTAAAAAACTGTGCTATGGCAATGTGATCCCTTAAAAACACATGGACAAAAGAGCTAGTTTACATAAATGTTTGTTTCTTCCCTGATTGTTTGCACATACCTAACTTAATCACTGTTGATTTTAAAATAATAAAATCTGTAATTCTAAAAGACTGTTTTCTTCTTCAACCCCAATATATATGTGCATTTTAATTCCTTATGTTCTGTAGCAGTATGTAGAATGAGAGAAATGCCCAGTCTCATTAATTTAGGTGGGCTGCACTGAACATTTGCATGGATCAGTGGGTTTTAGTCCCTAAGGAAAAGCTCTGTGTGGTCCGGTGAAGGAGTTAGGTTGTTTTATGGAGTGATGTTGGGTTACAGCTCTCATTTCATCCTGACCTCCTGTGTGAGAGGGGATACAGAGCCGCCAGCAGGTTAAAGGCAGGAGAATTGGCATCAACACAGCAGAAAATTGTGAATCTGAAGGCTGAATGTCTGTGATGAGGGATGTGGGCTACAGAGGTAAATAATAAATATAGTGTGAATACTATACTCATTGGAAATAAAGAGGACTAGTTAGTTATGTCTTAAAAGCATTTGCAATAGCAGAACTGTGTATGTTTTCAGTTTTTCAGCATTCAAAAGTGAAAAATACTCGGGTTTCTAGAGGTTTTTCGAGTTTCCCTTTCTCATTAAGTTTATTAAAACCTTAGAGGGAAGTTTCAAAAACAGCTTTTGTTCCTAAATCTCATAGGCATTTATTTAAAGCCTGTTAATAGTGAATAGAAACCCCAAGCAATTTGTGATTATTGCATTTAATGAATTTGGTCAGAATTTAGTGTATGCACAAATTATGGTATGGTTTATCATGCCAGAAAGAATTTATTATGGTGCCCTTATTACTCGTTTAAATGGGTTTTGTAGAATAATTTAAAAACTGAAATGCAATTTTTTATTGATATTTCAGAAATTAAGGATTTACTTGGGTTGGTCTACGCACGTTGTAGGAGATTTTTCATTGATTTTTGAGTTATATTTTTGGTATAGCCTATCAAGTTTGCACTAACATACTATATTTAACAAGTATAGTCGGCAGCAACTGCCATTTACTTGTGTAAGTGCTTTAAATCTCAGAGATATTAACAATAAAGACTTGCAGGAATCAGCATTAGAATGTACCAGGTTATTAATTTATGCCTCTTAATTTGAACAGTCAAAATTTCACTGAAAGTTGGCTGAAGGCATTTGCAGAATCTGTCCATAAGGTGTGGAAATGCTCACCTGATTATCCCCTGGGGCAAGACGTATTGCATCACTAATGATTTATACAAGCTGTAACATCTAAAGTGGAAGATTCTATCTCCTACCTACCTCACTGTTCTAGAGGCTAATGTGATCTGAAGTGGACCCACAGAGTGACTGATAGAGGTTGGCAGGGACCTCTGGAGGTCCTCTTGTCCAACCCCTGCTCAAGCAGGGCCGGTGAGACCTGGTTGCCCAGGACCACGTCCAGAGGGGTTTTGAATATCTTTAAGTATGGAGACTCCACAACCTCTCTGTATGGAACCACTGTTTTAAGCATAGAAAGACATGGCTTGAAAAGCGAGAGACCACCTGGAGCTGAACCTGCAAGGGATTAAATGGGCAACAAGAAGGAGAAGTCCATAAGCAGCAACATTTGATGTCTTGGACCTATCTTTTGACTTGATTAGAAATTAACTGCACCATCATGAGGATTCTTACGAACTTCTTAACATTTTGGTTACAGTTCCCTTTAGTTTACATGAATGTCTGCAGCCCTTGTCATCCAACAGTGTGACAGAACTTTGAACACACGCCAAATGAGACAGAAAAGAATATATATCACATGTGCAGAAAGCTTTGGGGACTATATCAGGCCAGGGGTGGGATGGCCACAGGAATTATAAATGGCAAGGTAGAGAGTGCATTTCCCAGGCCTTTAACTTAGAAGAAGCAAATTTAAGAAAACAAAAACAAAAAACCAAACAAAACGGAACAAAATAAAACAACCCAATAACCACAAAGAAAAAAAACCTAGAGGTTCACATTAAAATATAAAAGTGATACCTACATCACTTGTGTCTTAACACACAATTACATTTTAGGGATTTGGTCACAAAAGTAATGACTATGTGCATATATTAACTATTTTGGATGCACACATGTGTACGCAATAACATTAAAATGTGTATTTTTATACCAATTTGCCTTTCACTAACATTAGTATAATCCAGGCGAAGCAAAGTATCATTTTATTATACAAAATCAGGGGAGAGGTATTTAGGTCCGGAATATCTGTATGTGTGAAGTACACACAGGCATGCTTAAAGGAAGGAAACAAGTAGAGACCTTCAGGGGGGAAAAAATCCCTTTTTATTTTCTCCAGAGGAAAGATTCTTGGTATCTAGACTACTGCATCCAGTTTTGGGTTCCCAGTAAAAGCAAGACATCTATAAATCGGAGCAAGTTTGACAGAGGGCAACTGGTATGGGCAGGAAGCCATAGCATTTGCAATGTAAAGAGAGACCAAGGGTACTGCTCTCGTACAGCCTGGGAAACAAAAAATATTCCTTTCTTTACTGGCTCCAGGGAGACCCAATGGCAGCCTGACAGAGTGTGTGTAGAGATTGTCAAGAAGGATGACCTCTTCACAGTGCTCCATGACAACAGGGGGAGAAACAACTGACTTGAATTGAAACGAGAGAGTTTCAGACAGGTTATAAGGGAAAACTTTTTCACCATGAGGGCTGTCCATCATTGGAACAGGTTGCCAGAGAGGTTTTACCATCTCCATCCTTGGAGATTTCCAGTCTCTGACATGATAAAGTTAAGAGCAACATGGTGTGATCTCAAATTGATACCACTTTGAGAAGGAGAATGGTTGGACTAGAGGCTGCCAGTGGTTACTTCCAACCTGATTATTCTACAATTCCCTGATCTGGTAGCTGCTGCTGTTTGAAGACATTCATTTTTTTTCTCCAACTAAGAAGTCTGTGTTGTAAACCACATTTATTTTTAGGTGAAGTGAAAAGTGAATCCTAACTGAAACTGGAGCTTCCTGGAAAGCCTGAATGGCCTAAACCAAAATGAGCTTTTACAGATTTAGTGATGAAACATTGATTTTCCTCTGAATTTGACTTTTTAAAAAGAAAGCATATCCCAGAACAATTTCAGTCTTCTTTGAAAGGGACAGAGAAATGAAATGGAATTAAAAAGGAGGAAGAATCCAGTTCAGATAAGTAAGGGGGAAGAAGCTGGCTACAAATAAAGTTTGTCAAGTTCTGTGCTTCTGTTTGTTCTTATTGTGTTGTCTCTGTGTCAAGTTTCAAACGGAAAAATGTGTTTTCTGGATACTAACTCAAAAATACATATCAGAAATGCAAATTTGCATAACAGGAATAACATAGAGTTTCTAGATTACTAATAGAATTGTTTGAACACAGTACTCTTTAAGTTAGAGATTAATGCAAATCAAAAGGTCCTCAGGGCCCAAAGAAGGCTGTATCCAAATAATCAGTTTTGAAGTACATGTGAGTGTTAATCCCACTACTTCTTTCTCGCATACCTCTGTTGTTTGAACATCATCACAAGTTTTTTATTTGCATATTTTTCAGTTGTGTGATCTGTCCAATTTTATAATCATGTTCCTTCTTCCCCTAAATTTCTATGCTGAGTGTGACACCATATGGTATGGGATATGCCTTTGGTAAGTTGGAGTTAGCTGTTCCAGCTATGTCTCTGTCCAACTTCTTGGGCACCCCAGCCTGCTCACTGCTGGAGTGGTGTGAAAAGCAGAAAAAGGCTTGACTCTGTGTGAACACTACTCAGCAATAACTGAAACATCCATGTGTTAGCAACACTTTTTTCAACACAAATCCAAAAAGTAGCCCCACACCAGCCTCTATGAAGAAAATAGACTGTATCTCGGTCAAAAGCAGTATAATGTTGCAAAGTAAGTGGAATCTGTAAGTTATGGAGAGCATGGGAGAAAAAGATGGCTTATTTTACAGTTATGTGATAATTCTCAACAATGAAATAAAAGATTAGCTTCAGTAAGGCCTCTTGTACTGATAAGTACAATGACCTGAAACAAATATTTTTAGATTCAAACTTTCAGTTAATATGGGTAGCTTCTCTGTAAGCAATGCAAGCAGTTTTATTGCTCCCTAACCAGTTGTAGCACTTTATAAGTTAAAAACTATTGATGAGATTTAACAGAACTTAAATCTACAAGTTTCAATGCTTACAATATTTCAACTGGAATACTTGGAATTCATGTTTAAGTGGCACAAGCAAATGGTCTAAATAACAATTGGTTTTATGGAGGTCTGTATATTTTTCGTACAAAGTCTCTTGTAAAATGACATGGAAGTTCATAATTTTGAAGACTGAGATCAATAGATGTGAAAGTAGAAAATCAAGGTTTTTTATTATTTCCTCAAATGAAAGACTTATAGGCACTGGGACAAACTCAATTTTCATTTTAATTACATAACTGAATCACCCTATAACAGAAAAAATAGATGAAGAAAGATATTTTTTGAGCCATTACTTCCATTCCTGGATAAAAAGACTTTTCTATTCAAGCTTTAAATACAGTTGTGTGTGTTTCATTTACTTCCATTCTATGGTTTCATGACTGATGTTATGGAATATAATACTCAGATGGTGCCATATCAACCATGTTCCATGGACTCTGTTTATGGATATAAAATGGTGTAATTCTTGCTATTAGAATGTTGCTCTTATTCCAGTTTTAAGGGCTATTAAAAACTATAAATTATTTCTGCCTAGCAAGTCTATATTCATCTTCACAGCCACTGCAGTAGCAAGTCAGAATACAACTGCCTAAATAGTCAGACTCCTGTACTCAAACATTTCAGCCTGTGTGTTCTGCTATCTCTGAGTCTTTTTCAGAGTTCTCTCAGTCCAGATTTCCCTCAGGGAACACGATATGTAGCAGATTGGGCTGCTCTAACATCCAGTTAGATGAACTGGAACCCATTTACAGTGGGATTAGTGAAGCTGCAACCACTAATGCGGAGTGGTGATCTCAGTCCTTCCTCTAAAGCAATAGCAGGCTACCTTGAGCACCTATCTCAGCAGTTTACCCCAGAGAACTGGTCTCTTCATACCTGTTTTTTATCTCACTTTTTCAGTTATGGCCTTTGACTCATTTTCCTGCTCTTTTCATCCTGTCTGCTTGCTTCTGTTCTGGCAGTTGCTGACATTGTTTCAGGACTAGTTGCTTTAGACATAACATGGTGTAATTACAGTCATTAAGAAGAATGACCAGGTAATGGTATCACTGTAAATGACACTGTTCTTTTTGCAGAGCAGTTTTGGGGAGATCATGGAGAAGACAGCAGTTGTGTTTTAAGTATTCTCTGTCCTTGCAGCAGTGACTTCTATTTTATTGGAGAGTTTCAGATACCTGACATTATACATAAACCTGGAGCTAATTAAGTTTCCCTCTTACAAGCACAGAAGAGATGAGGCACTTGGATCTGCAGTGGGAGACAGAGTAATATGTGTTTCAAAGGAACCTAACCTGCTCCAGCTGGATGCAGCCAAACATATAGAAAGCAATGACTCTGTAAGGGAACACTAAGGTTTTCATTTGTCTTTTGTTATAATGAAGAAAAAGTCAAGGACCATCTTTCTGTTTGTTTATCGAACTGAGTGTTGAAATTAGTACAAAATCGGGGTGGAGAACACTGCTGTCTTTTAAATCAGATTGGTTAAAACCACACCTTCTCTCAGCAACCCATGGAGGTTTCAGTGAATTTGTGGGGGTGAGGAGAGCCAACATCCTGATAATTTGGACCTGAGATTTGGAATCTATGTTTCAGTCTTCTTCTCCTCTGTTTTGTGCCACTTTCCAGTGAGGGGCTGCAACCCTGAAAGAATAGGGGTTTTAGGTAGATCTTTCTTACTGTAGGGTCCTGGGCATTTTCCCACTATGTCTCCCTAAGACTTCTTTCCCTTTGTCGCTTTATTGCTTGTGCAATCACAGCTCTTGTTAGTGTTACAGGAGATAAAAGTCCAAGGTTTGAGGGCTGTTTCATGAACTGGATCAGACAGCTGAAGGGGGAAAGACTGATCAGTGAGCTGCATTGCCAGAGCAGCTGCATAAAGTTTTACTGGTCTACTGAGATGGCTATATTTCTCAGTGGCTTGGTGCAGGTGAGCAGTAGAGGCAGAGCCCTCACTTGTTCTCCTTGTGTGCGTCGCACTTTATTGAATTTGTTATCCTTCTGTCCCTGCCCCATTCCCAGACTTCTTGTTCTTTAGCTTGGAATTTATTATTGTCGCACTTTCTGCATTTGTTCAACTTTCTAATAATAATATAGTTAGAGAAACTGACTTTTTAAATAAATGAGTGAATAGAAAAATTTCTTGGGAGCATGGCAGACCAGACTCACATCCACACTCCAATTAGTATTTGACCATTTGCAAAGAAAAGGGGTAGTGGAAAGAAAACTCCAGTATATACCATAGGCTTGGTGTTTACAGTGGCAGTTTGGCAGGCAGTGAAAAGGCAAAGCAGTACCTGAACCTGTTGGGGGCTGAGGAGTGTCCTTTTTCTGCCTTCCAATGAAATATTTTAGCCATCAGTGTGCTCTTTATGTTTTCTCTGTCTCTCATTCATTTAGAAACACACACAAAGAAAAGTACTTTTGAATGTTTCACTTTTTGCCCTGACATGATTTTGAAAGTTTTCCTATCTCACTGGAATAAAGAATTTAGCATGGAAAAACAATTTCCAACTCAGCTTTAGTGATTTATGAAAACTTTGAGAGGAAGCACTGAACTGTCAAAGATCCAAAGCACCTGATGGAATAACAAGCCACCTCACGCCATCCCTGCAACTGGAGTGCAGTACACGCAAATTGCCTTGTGCTGCTGTTGACTCAGACATGGATTGGTCTGACTTACACTTTATGAAATCTTTGTGCCTAGTGTTTCCAGGGGCTGGCTCTTGGCCTTCAGAGGTGTCTTGCCAATAGAAACATTAAGCAGCAGGTCTGAGGAGAAACATGGGCAGCATGAATATGGACTGAAGCACCTAACACACTCTGTGATGCAGTTTTAATTTGTACCATGTACTATGCTAATTCCACTACTGCTTCTGTTATTGGATGTGTTATAGTGGCAAAGTTTATTAAGTTTTTCAAAGTAGTTGAGGACCAGTCAGTAACTTTTTGTGCCAAGTACATTAAAGCTAGAAATACTCCACAGGTCCTCATACTGTATTGCACTGGACTTGAGTAGACTTCTCTACTTACTTGCTGTTGCAGAGTAATGTGAACTGAAACAACATTGACTTTGTTGTTTTTGCTGGGATGGGCGTTTTCGCATGAGTTTCTGTTCTTCTCTAAGAGCAACGATTTGCTTGACAGAAAGGAATTCCTCACCAGTGGATGCTGGTATGGTCTCACGATTCTGTATACAGGGCCCTGCTATCTTTCTGTTCGCAGCTGTCCTTTGCCTGGCTGATTCCTTCACCTGCTTTTTTACCTCTGCTCTATGTGATTTTCTGTTATGACTTCCTTGGTTTCTCAGTGAGCTGGAAAGTCTAGGAAGTGTAACTTTGTTCTGTGCTTTTTGAAATAAGCACATAGGGATGTCTAGGAACTGTTTCTCAAAGTCGTTAAAGTGTAATAAAACTGAGTTCTTGGAAAGTTTAAAGTCTCTGGAAGAACTACCTGCAATCAA
>VYZT01060284.1:51187-68178 GCA_013400735.1 Pomatostomus ruficeps | reverse complement strand
GGAACTGGTTTTGTGAAGGAGGTGTTGAGCCTGCCAAAGTTGATGGAGGTGAATTTGGACAGCCAATTAGTATGGGACAGCTAGATGGGAACAGAGAAGAATGTAAAATGAGTGGATTGCTACAGATTTAAGCTTGCCAGAACAAAACAGGCTAATTGTTTGTGATTTTAAAGACCCTAAGTTTTCAGACTTAAATAAAGACATGCCTTTGAAAAAATCCAAGAATATGTTGGTATAATAATACTTCTTTTGAACATTATGCTAGAGAAAGAGTTCAAGAATGTCAAACATTTAAAAATTATTTTACTCAGCTAATTCTTCTATAATGGATGTTAATACTGTTGACATTACTCATGGATTGAATGCTAGCAATTTAGACAATAGATAGTATCAGGTGCTAATAGATCAAATGTAATTACGCTTTGTGAAATAATTTTACACAGCTTAGCAAGATTGTTTCAATTATTCACTGTAAAGGAAAACAGTGAGCAAAAGTGAAAATACTAAGCTTTCTCCTCTAGGGGCATTATATGCATTTCTAAGTCATATTTTTTCTTCATAGAAACCTTTCCTCTATAGCAGCTTCCAATGCAAGTTATTACAATTCTTTTTGCATAAGATAGGTCATGTGAAGTTCAGCTGTAGGTGGGGCCACTGTGGTTGATTGGGGGACAGTCTTAATAGATCCATTTCATTAATTAAGTCATGCATTTTTTTATTAACAAAACCTGTATGTCAGGTTTAGCCAGCTGGGAGCCATTCTTATGGTTGTTATCTTTGTCAGAAGGAATATTGTGAAAATAAGGAATTACTGTGCATGCTTTAACTCCTGATTAAACAGAGGAATGACATCCGCTCACCTGCTGTCCATGAAAAAATAACTTAGGGGCATATCATGCTGTTGATTCATTGATTCTGATCTTACATATCTCATTAAGTTAAAAACTGTGTACATTGTATTGAAAATATACCATGAAGGACTTGTGTGATACCTAATCCATGATCATTGAAACAAGCAGGGTTGAGGCTAAAATTTCAAACATCTAGATTATTTATTGTTTCTTTTTATTCTTGAAGGAACTTTTTCTTCTTGCCCCTCTTTTTTGCTGTATAAAGTAATATTTTCTCACATTTTTTTCTCTTCTGGTCTTCCATTCCCAGAGATCAGGAGGAAGCAGCAAAGTTTCCAGGAAGTATTTAGTTGCACTAGGCAGCCAGAAGAGCCCCTACTTATGGCCACAGCCTTTAGCTACGTGATAAAAATAAATTTAAAGCAGTCTTCACTAGGCTTTCTTTTGATTCTCAATGGGAAATGCAGTAATGACTTCCACTATCATTAATGAAGATTGAACTGGGAGGAACTTTCACCAAAGAGGAAGAAGTTCTGTGACTTTGTCCCTCACCAAAAAGACTGCAAAGAAGGATGGATAACAAGGTTCATATTATCTGATTTATCTTTCTTTTGCTTCTGAGCTAGGCAGGATCTTAATGTTATCCAGGCTCATATAAGATAATGTTCTGCTTGTTTCAATCATATTCTGTAAAAGGGACTTCCATCCTAAGGGTTTTGGCGGAGATACAGAAATACGTATTCTTCCATTTAGCTCTTTTCCCTACTGTCTGTACCAAAGGAGTTATTTTATTATACTTTCACAGTTGTGACAGTAGAATGAGGACTGTCTTGATGCAGGAATTTAGTTTTCCCTCTTGAGCAATGTTACTGCTCCTATCAGAGGAGGATATAATACATGTTGGATGTGTATAAGCATGGTAGGCAGTATTCATACCAATAATTATCTTGTCCTGTTCAAAAAATAAATAAGGAATTGAAGAGTGTTGAATTCCGTGTTGGCTAGATTTCACAAGAGCTTTCATACTCATTCAGTTTCCTTGTCAGGTCCTGAGAAAATAATTAATTCTTTGGTTCAGTGCAACCACTATATTTCCTGCTACAGTATTTCACTTTGTCATGGTCATGGAGAAATGATATGCTGGCAAAAAGAAAAAACTGCACTTTTTCTTGTGAACTCCTGTGTCATAAAGCAAAAAATGATGTTTTCCTTTTCAACCAGGCTAAATTAAAGTGCACAACTATACTATTTTTTACAGATTTTATTTCAATAGCCCAATGGTAAAAACTTGTGAGGGTAAAGGAAGAGAGAGGTGAGGGAAGCTGATATGAAATGTTTAGGATACAGGAGTCAATTCAGCACTCTTTACAGTCTCTTTCCAACCCCTACGTTTGAGAGCTTCTCTTCACTGGTTTTTCTCCAGCAGCCACAAGTCTAATCTCTCGCTTTTCAAGAGGAATGAAAGTTGTGTGTTTGGGCTTCCAGTCATGTGCCATATCCAGCTGATGGCCCCTTTCACTGGGAGGAAGGCAAGACCATCTTCTCAGAAAACAAGGATGTTTGTGCTGGGGACAGATCAACAAAGCACAGGAGGCTGCTGTCACTGCCTATGCCCCATGGTGACAGTGGTGGCTGAACCTGCAATGGGGAGGCAAAAACTTGTGAAAAACTGTTTTTTCCATTAAGGTCCCAAACATGGATCTGTCTGCTGAGGTTAACCAGGTTGATGTGCCACGTTAACTTGTGCATACTGTTAATTAGCTCTTTAGTGTCTTTCTATGAACAATAGTTGGCGCTGAGACCTGAACTAAATCTGGGCCTCAGGTTTCCAAGATGCAGCACATTTAGCTAATAAGAAGAAATCCAGGACCCCAAACCTTAGATTTTAAAGGAAAAGAGCTAGGGAAAGGCACCTTACTCCCAGCTTCAGCATGGCAGGCTGAGTTTTGCATGTTGTGACTTGCTCAGTACCACACAGAAGACATGAAGTAGAAGAGGGAATTCAAGACAGAGCTCTTATCCCCAATCCACTAAATCATTCCCTTAGCATGTGTCCTTGTTTCACGTTAAGGAGAATGGCCCAGACAAGTCTGCCCAGTTGCTTCAGTAAGCTTTGGTACAATAGGGAAGCAGACTTCCCCTATATTAAATTTCCCAGGCGCTCCCTTTATCAGGTAAGCCATCATTTTAACTGCCTTGTTTCATAGCTCTTAACTGTCCAAGGAGCTGCATGATTTATATGAGCAAGGGTTTGGCAGCAGCAGCCAGGTGAGACAGGACTTACTGAGTAGCGATACATTGCCATTGTGTCATTTACATGGCTTTCAGGAGGTGAGTTGCTAAGTGTGTATCTGCACAGCAATCGCCAAACCAACTTCAGTTTTGTATGGGAGAAGCCATGATGGCATTAAAGTTGACATTTTGGGTGTCTTCACCCACGTGGAGGACAGATTTCAGACTGCAGCACATGCAGTCCTCCTACTGAGTCACCAGCCATTGCAGAGTGGTACGTGTTGCTGTGCATAGTACCAAGAAGGTGGGGCTAGTGTGCTGGGCACACTCACCTGGAGTTCATCAGTAGCTCACTTACTGGCACTCTGGTGACTGGCACTCTGGTGACCAAAGCTGGGCATGGGCTGGAGCACAGTACACCATGTTTGCCTTTCGTCAGAGTTGCATAATATTTTTCAGTAACACTTTTGAGAAAGATCAGGCAAAACTGTTCAAATACTCTGTTTTATTTTCCTGGGACATGGAAGAAAGTATCCTCAAATTTGAAAAGTTACATTTTCATTTTTAAAAAAAATCATTCAAAGATTTTTTTAACCCCTGATTCATTCAGCAAGAAAGTAGGGACAAGGAGCAGAGCCCTGGGTGATTCCCTTTCTCAGGTTAGCCACACTGAGAGTTTCAAGCTTTAGGGCTACTCAGCTCATCCATGAGATCATCCCTCTCTGAAATACCATATATATTCAATTATTCCATCTTTGAAACATGTTTCCATTCTTTGTATTTCTTCTAATTGCCTTGTCCTGGAGAGACCCTTCCTCAGCTGGATGTTCCTGGCCATGCTGGAAGGCAGGGCTGGCTTCCAGCTCGGGGTCCAAGACAGCTTTGTCTCTTGCTTTTCTGATTCAGTGGAGGAGTTAAGCTAAGCGATCACAATAGCAGACCAGGACAGCCATAAAATTCACGATCACATCTGATTTATAAAGATAACATTGTATTAAGTACAAGGTATTTCCTGAGGTTTTTAGTAACAGGGTTTCTTCAGCTGATCATTCCTAAATGGTGCTATGTGCTTTACTGCTAGATTGATTTATATGCCTTTATGATTTTAATTAATACTGTTTCCACCAGAGGCAACTCCTAGTGATCAGAAAACTTCAGGCTGTTCAATTTATCTATGCCAGTGTTTGGAAATTATTCCTGTGATCTTTATTTTTGCAGACTATTGAATGGCATCAAGAGCACAAAGGAGGCCATGTAAACACTGGGGGAAAAGTAATGCTTATACTTCTGGGAAAACTTTTATGGTGATTCACATTTTGGAAACTGAAACACTATCAATGTTTTGTTCCCAGATTATTTTCCAAGAAAAAGCTTGGATTCATTACTGAATCAGTTTCTTCAAAATACTTAGGCTCATATTGAAGTTGGATCATGCAGAAAAAGCTGTGGGAGAGAGTCAAAGGACTCCTCCATCCTCCATCCCTGACATTGGCACAGAGGCATGGAATAAGCCCATCCAAGTATCTAAGGAGGTGTTTGGCTCCTACCTGGCTGTAGCAGAGGGATACCTAGGTGTTAAAGGATCAGGACAAAAGTGTTTCTTTGTTAGGGATCTAGACAAGCTGCTTTGTAAAGAAAAAATAGAAAAAGGAAACATGCTTAACAGAACTCATGACATGAGAATATACCCACTTGAAGATGGGAATATTCAGTGTATAGGTACAAAAAGTCTCTGGATGTTAGTATAATTATTTTAGAGTTGGGATTTTTTTCCCCTGGTGAAAAGAAGCTAAAAATCCCATGTCGTGATGTGAATGAGAGTTAAGAATTTTTTGGAAACTCAAGCCTTGTAAGAAAATCTCAAATCTGCACTTGTATAACAGGTTTTGAGCGAGTTTGGCACAGTATTTACTACTACCGTAAAAAGGGCTAGGTTCCTTGATATATATTTCTAGTTGGCATTTTATCAAGGAAATAAACTTTGGTTTTTCTTTATTTTGTGACATGTGGATCGAAACTACATTTTCTCTGTCCGAAGCCTTGATTTAAAAGCATTAGATCATTAAATTATGTGCTTTTGCATAAGGCTAGAATTGTAACCAAACAAATTATTTATGCGGAGAGACGCAAGATAAAGTTTCTTTCAAGAGTTCTTTAACATATCAGATTGATAAGAGTCAAAACACCTTTACTGCCATTAAATATTTACCAAGACTTGGCTTTTGGAAGAAGGGCAGTTCAGTGCAGTGTGTTTGACTCCACGCAATGCTATTGATTAGCTATCAGAGGGACATAGTTAATGGATAACTGGAGGTATTACAGAGCTCTCCACATTCTTGTCAAGTCTTTTCTCTGAAGATGACCTAAAATAAAGTCAGTTACAACTGGCGTTCACCTGAGACAGATTGCACAAGTTCGCCTACGGTATGAACAAAAGGTTCACAAGGATCAGTTGACCAGGTCTTAGGCAATCCTTTCTAGTAGTTGTCATCACTGCTGGACTTTAGAACTGCACGTGTTTACATTTAATTAGAAAGAACACACAGTTTACATCGCACAGTAGCTATCAGTATCGAATCAGAATTGATTTCCGCTCTCTTTCTCAAATGGCTGTTTCTTTCCGACTAATTAAAAAAAGGCACATAACAAAATGACTCATATAAATTTTAAAGCAAAGTAAACACTATTCCCTGGAGACAAAAATAAAAGTCAACAGCACATAGTCATTACACTGAGCTTGTTTTCAGGTGATTCTGATGCCTGCATTATGCTTTGTGTCAGTACCATCAGATTTGTTTTATATAGATGTATATATGAAGTGCCCCTTTGCACTGAGTGGACACTTCATTGACTGTTTCAGTTTTCAGGGTCAGGATTCTAATTTGTTTCATCTGAATTGTTGCAGTTTATCTAATACAAGTTGATTCACTAATATTACTACTTTTTGCAGAAGGATTTTGTCCATTTGAAATAAAATTGTCTGTGTGTAGGTCACTCATGTAAAATGGAAGTCAGAAGCCATTATCTTTACCAGTGAGAAGCTACATAGGAAACTAAAGGCCCAAGGCATAATAGCCTTAACTTCATGCAAAATTTCTAACAAAAAAATCTCTATAAGATTTTATTAGTTCTGCAGGCGAATCTAAATTCAAACCATGGTGACAGGCAACATCAATAAAGGCTCCTAACAGAAATGTCAGGCTCTTGAGTGCACCCATTCTGTGTCATCAGGGAAGATTTCCATGGTTGGCATTTTGGAGAGTAAAGGTTCATGCTAGCAGTACTGTCAAGCCTGTGGGAGCTGAAGGGGTTACCGAAGGTCTAGACTGGGTTGGTGGGTGTATGGGGACTGTAGGAGCTGATCCCAAAATGCTTGGTCAGAAGGCCTGATGTTCCTTTATGCCCGAAGACCCTGGATTTCTTGTGAGCAACAATGTTCAGGATGAAGTTCTTGGCAAGGATCATCAGAAAAAGACAAAAAGTAATACATAGTGTTTTAAATTACATAGTAGTACATTGTTTTCTACCAGTTTTTGTTGGTGTGCCAGTGCCTTTTATTTCAGTGCACTACCAAGAGTTACTGCTTTCTTAATTCAGTTTAGATTTGAGGAAAATGGTGCACTGTTCTTCAAACAGTTGTCAGAAATGTTGTTAAAAACATACTCTCAGTATAAAAAATAAATTGCTATGACCTTTAGGACAAGATCCTCTGTGTCTCTTCCACCAAGCTTGCAAACCCCTGACATCAGCAGTTTCCCTGCTGGTCCCAGGCCAGAGCTGCTGGCTCCACACCACCCACGTACACACCCCTTCAGTGATCCATGTCAACCCAGTGGCCTCCAGCAAGCCACAGAGAGGCACAGGTGCTGCCAGTTTAGCCTGGGGATGGGGAAGGTGGCAGTGCCCCTGGTCTTTGCCCGCTCCCCACAGCCGAGCCAGGGGCTGCTCTGCCTCTGCTACATGCTTGCACTTCCCAGGGAGAGCACACGGGAGGTGGTGATAACACGGTAAAACACGGAGTTGCTGGCACCATCTTAAATGTCCATTATATTCACATACTGAGGTCACTCTTGGTGCCAGCTCTGTCTTCGATTAATAGATAAGGTTCCCTCTCTATTTGCAGTGTTACCTAAATAATCTATTACTGTAGGGAATAACTACAGTATTACAAATACTAAGTTAAAATTATTTTGTTAACTAAAGCCATTGGCAAATATTTAAGAATGGCCAAAGCATATGAATTGACAATAAAGAACTGATACAAGATAGCAAAATTCTTACTCTTAGCTTCTAGTAGGATAAAGTAAACACCTTACAAAATTTTTATTTTTTTTTTATTTCGGGTTAATTTTACTTAGTTAGAAGCAAACCTTCACATTACACCCTGTGAATGCTTAGGCTGGAATATGCTAATACAGTCAATTCCCTGTCAAAACATGACAGGAACATTTTATGGAAAACTTGGTTCTACGAATAACATGTAACTTGGAAAAACTACGAAGAGTATCTGCAGTAGTTGCGGTTGTATCGAAAACACAGTCCCCTAATTCATGGAAGAAATTTGGGAGCCTGTGAATCTGTGTCTTGCAATGAGCACAGATACACTGTGGAACCCTGAAGATATATAATTATGTTAACATGTAGCAAGTAATATTCAGGATTAAAGCATAAAATCTACAGTAGTCTCTTCTGTGAACTCAGGTGCACTATATCTTTATGTATGAAAAAAAGCTAATGCTAAGTTGCAATCTTCCAGTCTCTAATCAATTAGAGATAGAAGAGGCCCTGGATGCATCATGTACCCAGGGAATCCGGGTGGATTTCTTAGCTACAAGCTAGCTTCTTAGCTGTGGGTCTGTGCTTTAGCTGAAGGGAATAGCACTGTAACTGCAAACACCTCAAAAACATTTCCTTCTACTCATCAGTCTCATGTATGTTTTGCTCTGTTTCAACCAAATACTATTAATCCAGAAACTATTTTTGTGGAGGTCCTGGACCATTTGATGGTGTGGTGAATGTGAGGAATGATAGATGGTGCTGAATGTCATGTGCATATTGCTCACATGAGACTGTGCTATCCAAGCAATTTGCCCAGGGGCTGCAAAAAGTGAACAGAAGACATTTGATTACTGTGCAACTCCGTAAGTGAAGAGTTTGTAATGGAGGCATGGTTTCCAATTATGTCTTGTTTGAGAGCATATCTTGGTAGTCCTTCAGCTTCAAGAAAGGCTCAGATGATTAACTCCATGTCCTTACTGCCTCTCCCAGGCTAATCACAGGGAAATGGTATGAGTGGTCCTGGACAGTAAAAATGAAGCTGAAAAGAATATGTTTGCTGCGTGTCATCACCAGAAGACCATCTGGGTATAGTTTTGTCCTAAATTCAGATTGTGCTGCATCTAACTTAGCTCTTTCAACAGAGATCAGTCTCTTCACATTAGGGAAGCTCAGAGCACTTTGCAAAGGCACCATTGTGATTGCTCTTATTTAAAGATGAGGAGACTGAGGCCCAAGGATGAAAAATGTGTTTGCTAGTGGCCTTTAATTCATATTTGTTGAAAAGTAGAAATTCTAAGATGGATGGTAGTCAATCTGAGTTTTCACTGTAGCTAATGAACCTATGTTTGAATCATCTAGTGTCCAGGCTCTTAGGACCCTGATACAGGTCACAGATTTCTCTAGATCTTTTCAGGAGAGAAGGCTGAACCTCAAGGTGCTGCTTACTCTTGTTCCATACTCACATGTAATTGAGTCTGGACAGTATGGACATGCATGATCAGCACTAACCTGTCAACGTAATATCCTGTAAAATCCTGAAGTCCACCACAGAGAAGAAAATCGACGGTGGGCTCTGTTCAACAAGTGTTTGAGGTTTCCCGAGCTTATCCTAGACTAAGAAAGCATGGGTACTCCACACAGGAGAGTGACACTCTGTGATGGACTGTGACAGTGCAAAGAGCAGACTCTGTGTTGTGTGCAGTGCGCATTCCTGTTGTAACATGGTCCATGGCCTGCATGCCAGAGTCTGCCTTTGGCTGCTGCCTTCGGATAAATTAGCGAGAGATGGCTGGTTTGTTGTACTGAGAAGAGGACACAGCCCTCTTAACTTGCGTAAATGCAGGCAGAGGAATACTAGTAACATATTTGTCTATGGTAGGGTAATGTCATTTAGTTACCAGTCTACCAGCTGTCAGGCTCCTGACTCACATGTAATGCAAACTTGACTATTTTATATCCTCCACTTCACCGCAAAATTTCAAAGTCCTTCTAGGTCTTATGAGCTTTTTTTGATGTCGTCTGATTGCAGTGTTTCCTAAGAGCACCTTTGAGGTAGTATTTTCAAGGTATCGATGCTGCCTGGCCCTTGAGTGCACTCAGCAGCATGAGGGGACGCTCTTCAAAGCCATCCTGAGTGCAGGCTGAGGTCTGAGAGGTCTCCAGGACCTGTGAGAAACATTGGTGGTGAAAACCAAGGTCAGACTTACATGCCTTTGAGAACATTGGATATGTTTATCACTGGGGTGGAGGCTGAGGGAGGAAACTGGTAGGGAATGTTTGGTTTTTGCTGGGGGTTTTTTTGTTCCTTTAGGTGGAAGGTTTTGCTATGTTGTTCAGTAATTGCTTCAGATGGAAAATCATTTTCCACCTTGCAGCAGAAGTATGCCTGGCAAAGTGAGAAGTGTTTTAGGAGCAGCACTTCACAGAGTTGATTTTCAGCCAAAGTCAAGTTCCTCTGGGAGCAGTTGCAACTGGTCATATTTCTTAGCAAGCTTGAAGCTACTCTGACTTTGGGGACTGAGGAAACCTCTTGCTCTCTACAGGAGTTGCACAAGTGATATCATTACATGTCACTTTTTCTTCTGCCTAGACACAGTCAGGGTGGGCCCTTGAAGCTCTCAGACCCAAGCTGAAGCCAGAAAGAGGCCATGCTAACATAGTAAAGCAAAAGGCTTACTATAAAGAACATGAATTACTAAAATCCAGGAACTGTTTGAATACTTCTGTGACCCATTCTTCAGGCCTAGAACTCCCATTTATTTTTTAATTATAGCATCAATATTCTTTGGAGAAATAATCTTTGGGACATTAATGAAAGAATTTCAAATTAGTAAATTTCAGAAAGGATGAAATGAAAGTATTTTACCAAAGCACATATTGATGGAAGTCTGGAAATGGCATGTTTTTGAAAAGAAAATTAAAGGATCTGTCAATCACAGTGTCTTTATCTGGAGGAATCACAATGGTTACAAAATATACACATCAGAATCTATTGGTCACTCAGGTGCAACTGTTATGAGTTAAGACATGTATGTTGCAAACTGTGCTTTCCATGGCCAGTCTTTAAAAAGGAGCCCAGTTGTAGCCACAGAGTAGGATCTAAATAAATTACTTTATTTTTCATATATTCTGGGAAAAACTGTCAGCTGGTGTGAACAAGGTAGAATATTTAACCTACTCTCTAGTTTTTGTTGCCTTTTTTTTTTTAAATTGGGGACCCATATAGTCACTGAACATCTTAGCTTCTCATCTGTCTTTTTTTTGTCTTTTAATCTTGTGCCAGGTGTTTCAGAAGTGGGCAGCAGTGGTATTTCAGTAACCTGCTTTTGACATTATTTGCATACCTTTGTATTTTTCCATGGTGATCAGTGCTCAGCTGTAGTGGAACTTCAGTCAGTAAATTTAATGTGCAACTGCTAGAGCAATTTTTTTTTTAATTAGTCCATTCTAGGAATTTTAATGTCCCTTTATAGATATTTATATTTTCAATATATCTTCATTTAATTGAAAAGGTTTTTCACACTGTTTTCGGATAAGCACAGGTAGTATGCGTGATGACATGCCAACACTCTGAGCTTTTAGCTTCTCTATTTCTTTTAGTTCATCCACATTTTGTTTGTCCATGTATATTTTAGTTTGTTTATGATTTTCCTTCATGGGCTGTTGGAACAGACAGTGTTTTCCATGCAAACACCTTAATAAACTGCAAAGAAAGAAAATATGCTATTGCATACTAGCAGCTGTCATGTAGGCTGTCTTGAATACTGTAATCAGTGTACACTGCTACTAGAAATCCACACTGAAATAATGTTTGATTTGTTCAGAACTTTCTGGCACACAAATACAAAGCATTTAATATTGTATTCTGGTTTGTACAATGAACAAGTATTGGGTTTGTGCTCTGTGATTTGGAATCTCTATGAACATACCTCAAAATCATGAATAAAACTGAATGGAGACCTTTAGAACTGGTTAGCATGTGCAGATAATTCATATTTCTAAGTAATCCTGCTGATTTAATGATTTTAATTTTTGCATTGTAGTGTTTTAATTCCTTTCATTTTATTGAAAAATCTTCTTTTGCAAATAAATCCCTTGTAGCTGAGTCTACTTGCTAAAGGAGAGTCCTGTGTAGCACAAGTTTATAACACATCAATAACTTATACTGATTAATTCAACTTCATGTAAATTATAATAAAAACTTTTTGCTGCAGCTCAAAGGTGATCAACAAGATGCTACAGCTGAAAAATACTTCCTCTTAAGTTGTTGCTGAATAGTTTTTTTTATGTTGTCAAATTTTGATGGTTGTTACATAATTCTAGAAAAGCCTTGTGAAAAAGGTTTGTTCTTGTTCTCTGTCAGTTTTGAAATAAAACTTGTTTTGCTATTAATGCATATGACTCCATATATGACAATATTGAAAGTATTAATTAATTCTTGCAACTCAGCCTTAGACTGAAATTTAATAACATGTATGATTTGGTTTTCCCAGCTTATGCAAGCCTTTATCTGAAGGACTGAGTCTGAAGAACCAGCCTAACTGTGCTTTCAGTACCTCTGAAGGCAGACTGCATGGAAGGGAGGATGTTGTGACCCTAACTTATGGCCAGATTGAAGATCTGGCAGCTCAGCTACAGCAAACGCGGTCAGAGCAAAAGGACACCGAGCTGAAGCTCCAGAAGGCCCTGGAAGCTTCGCAGGAGGCCAATGAAAAAGCTCAAAAGTAAGTCACTTGCCTTCCAACAAAAATTGCAGTTGTAATCCACATGAAACTTTTTTTTTTCTGGTATTTGGTGTATAACTGAAAGTATGGCAGCACTCAGAAATGGTCCTTTAAAACGATTCCTTCTTTGTCAGCTCATTTCCTACTCAGTGTGAAGCTGATCATTTTAACAGTTTTGTGCTATTACGCAAGTCAGGGTACCTCTCATTACTGTTACGGAAATTGCTTCCTACATGTGCAAGGCACAGAGAAAGTCTTTCCACCTCCTATGAATGGTTTTCACTGTCTTTTTACCCTGTGGCAATCCTATGGCAACAGAGTATTTGCCTTTGTAATTGCATGGTAGAATATTACGGTTCTCATTTTGGGTGTGTTACACATCTGGCAGGTTTCATGCCACGGTAAATGCTTATGGGGGTGTTTAGGGGTGGCTTCAAAATCTCAGTGAGAGCCACAGGAAGTCTCTGAGTCAGTGAACAGAGATTGTATGCTCTTTCCCATCTTAAGTTTCCCTATTAAAAGGTTACTGAACTCCAAAACCTGAAGTCCATCTCTACTGAAGTACTTATTGTCATGTTTGTTATTACTAGTGCCTCTTGACAGTCCGGCACTTCTCATCTTTGCATTACATTCATCAGCTGCAAAATTCTCGTCTCTCACCCTTCCAAGTTGATCAGTGCTGAACTGATGCAAATTGTCCCCTCAGTCCATATATGTCTTCAACTTTAATGTCTGCAGCATATTTACAGAGTAGCCAGAAATTGGCTTATAATATATTGCAAGGACCTAACAAAAGTTTTTCCTGTTTAAAAAAAATACATGCTGAGTTCTTCTATTAAAAAAAAAAGTTATATTCCTGTATTTTTAATTTATTTGTAACTACATAAAATATAATTAGTAGGTATATATATGAAAATGCATGGTTTTAAGTCATGTCTTTAAAACCTCCGGTGGTTGTTTGATAATCACTAAAGTCATTATTCTGAGTGCTTAGATATATTTGAAACTTCAGGAGGTGTGGGCTTGATAACAATAAACCTATGAAAAAAAATTAAAGCATGGTAAAGAAAATATTTATTGAACCTTTCTGTGCATTGTTTTAAGTTCTTATATCCAATTTTATTTATAAATGTTTTATAATATAGCTATGTAAGTGGAGATTGGGTTTTCACTGGCTTTTTTTTTTCCCGAAGTGAAACAATCTTGTTTAATCCCGTGTACCCAGGGTGGCTAAAGTAGAAGTGCAGCCTCAAACTGAATTAAAGTAGTGGTGATGCACTGCTATAATGAAAAGAATTTACGTAATTTAACATGCTCAACTACTTGGGAAAATTTTGGTCAGGTTGGTTTTCATTATTGTTAAGATCCGATGACTGAGCCTATAGCAAAATTAAACAATTGGTTGAAGTCTTTTGATGACAATAGCATGCCCTTTTTACCAAGAAACTGTGGAAATGCTCTGCGCGTCTTCCCAGCACCCGGAGTCATCCACCCCCATCTTATAATTCAACCTGCAAACAGATTAAGCAGCTGAGTTTGTGGAAAGTGTGTTTACTCTGAGCTAAGAACCCTTGTGTGACACTATAGAGATTCCTCTGACACCTCTGGGAGAGCTACACAGACAGTTCGTACTCATCAGCAGGGAAACCGGGCTGAGAATTCCCAATTTCTTTGTAACCTCAACTGCTTCATACAAATCAGTGTTTGGCAATTAGGCAGGAACTCATTTGTTAGCTTAGCATTTTATTTTGAAGATGTAGGATGTTCTACATTTAAAAAAAGAACTGACAATTTATAAACCTGTCAACAGAAAGGCTTCCTAGTATTAATTGCAGTAGTATTAAGTATTAGCACTTAAGAGGATCCTTAATGTAGTTTAAAATGTGATACTAAAATTCATACACTAAAGACTATTCTAAAATATCTATTTTCCTGACTTTTTTAAATGCTCAACTGAAATTGAATTGTGACATATGAAGGAAATAGTTTTATCAGCCATATAAAGTAGTTTCTTAATATTATTCCATAAAACAGCAACAGTTAAAAATCAGAAGAGTGAAATAATTATGACCTTCATCAAGAAAGAATATAATTGTAATTAATAAAATAATGTTGAAAAAGGACATACTTTTTATCTTCATACAATTAATTTACTGGGGTTCACTGCTTTGCTAATCTGTTCTCTGGCAACACTAAAGAATTTTTTAATATTCTTAAAAACTCCAGTGTTTGCATTCAGCATGATATGCAGAGCTTAAAAGAGAGTGGTAATTCTCTCCAGCATTGCCATCATTTCAGCCATTTGTGTACCCACGGGCAGTTGTTGCTTTCTAAATGGGAGACCCAAGTCAGAATTGTGGTCCTGTGCTTTCCATCTGCACAAAAAGCTTCTAAAAAATTTCTTGATCCTATCCCACACGGAACAGCAGCTGTGAACCAGAAGGGGGATGTTTTGGTATCTACTTCTAGTGAACTTGGACATAGTAAACATCTGTTTATGCTGAAGCAGGGTAAACATCCCACGTTGGCTCACTGCAGTGTGAGATATAAATTGAGACTATGGGCTCTTGCCTGTGAAGATGATTCACCATCCTAACGGAGGTGCTGGTATGAAACAAGAAATGTTGATGCTCAGAAAGTGACCACACAGATTTAGCTGCATTTGTTTGAATCTGTTTTGATTTTGAGACACTATCAAGATACACAATCAACTTCTAAGAGAGTGCTATTTTTTATAAAGCAAGTACACATTTTAACTGTGGTCTATAAATAAATACATGTATGTACACACATAACGCAATACATATTTATTTAATAGAAAATTATGATCTGTACAATAATATTTTAATTCTTTAGAATGGCTATGGCTATCCTTTTCTATATTTAATTACTATTTCTAATGGTTACAAAGGACAGGAGCACAGAATTCACCAGGAGTGTTGGTATAGTGCCACAGGCTCCCTGCAAGTTTGTCCTGCCTGAGAAGCCAGGAGCCAGCTGGTGCAGTCCCAACAGGGAAATGGGGCTGACCTGGAGAAGGTGGCTGGGAGAGCCTGTGAATTAATTAATACCTCTGCCAACAGAGGAAGCAAGGCATTTTAAAAATGTCCTTCCGGCTGGAGCCTCTGGGATTGTGGAGTGGTTGCTGATGTCAGTGAGATCAGAGGAGGTTATAATGTAATACCAAATCAATATTAGCCAATTATCAGTAAAGGTTGAGGCCACTTTTGATGTGGTTTTTCCAGGAAATGTTCTATTTTTCTGCAACAGCTTTGCAGCTGGAGTGAATTTTAATGCGATTTGTCTATTGGGGGCTTCTATTTTTTTCTCATGATTTAGTGATTCTAGCTCAGTAAACCACAGCTCTGCATGTGAGCACAGCTACACTTGCACACTTGTGTAGCTTTGTAAATTGGCAGAGGAGGGTGAGTGGGTAGAATCTCTATATAATCCTCTAAAAATAAACACAAATCCACAAAGTAACAGTGCAATGCTAAAATACACAGGTATGAAACTAAGCATAAATGGTGAAAAGCATCCTTCTTGTGTACTTTGTGGAGGTAGTTCTGACTATGAATAAAGCTAATATAGTCATTACTTCATTTTTCCTTAACTGTTTATGAGAGACCCTTTCTTTCAATTTTTTTTTCTTTCTTATAAAGAGGAAGTCAGGAGAGTTACAGCTTTGGATAAAATATTTCAGTTGATTGAATACATAAGAAAACTAAATGGTCTTCTGAATTAAATTCTATCCTTAATTACATTTGCTTTACCCCTTAAGGTCTGATTTTTTTTTGACTACCTAAATTTTATTGTGACTGGAACATATCCTTTATTGGTTTAGCCCTGAATTTCCCTCCAGCATTTTTGAAAATGCTTTCTCTGCTTTTGTACTTACTCAGTTTCTTAGCTGATGCTGATGTATAAGTTGATCTGTGAAACAACAAAAACAAACAGTTCTTATCAACAGGTGTCACAGTTGAAAAGAATACAAAAAATGGAAAGAATAAGAAGCAAGCATTTATTAAGTAGTTAGTGTCCTCCTCTTCCTCAAATAAAACTAATCTGCCTTCTGAGTGTGGGAGCTGTGTATGTTTCACATCAATGTCCAACACGTTCTTCAGTGCTGGCTGGAGGGTCTAATCTTTCCCAGAATGATCAGAGCAGCACAGTTCAAGAACAAGGATGAATATTTGAATAATCACACCACAATGTGAGGTGACCCTCCGACAGGGAACTGACCAGATACACATATGGATTTTGGGAAGGAGCTCTGATGCTCTTTTTTAACACAGCTGTGAGAAGAATGTGGCTAAGACCCAGTAGTGTTTCTGGAGTATAGCTGGCAAAGGAAACCATGAGGAGAAGAGAATTTACCACATGGGTGTAAGGGAGTCCGCTTCATTGATGCGATCTGAGGGGAATGTCTAATGACTGGAAGAATCAAACTTGGCAATGAAAACACAAAGCTCTTTTCATCAATTCAAACGCTGACTCTAAAGCTGCAGATGGTTACCTCCAGCCTTGCCTATTCAGTGTGGGGTTGTATAAAATGGCACTTTGGTGAATACTAATAGATCAAAACAAAGATTTAATAACATAAAGATGTGGTGTTCATTTTTAAATGAGGATACAGGTCAGTGTCTCAGAAAAGAGTGAAATAAGTACCTTTATGTATGGGTCTAAAGTCTCTGGAGATTTTTAACTGCAAACATGGTATCTTTAGTGTGCAGATTATATTCAGTACAGGGCAGCTATGCAGAGAATAGACTAAAAGCAAGATTTCTGAATTATTATACTAATTGAGCCTCTTTGCAACATGCAAATGTTTTTAACTAGTTATCTCCCTTTTAAAATCATACCTACATATATTTAGCTGAAGTATACATTGTAGCTTGTATGCATT
>VYZT01060284.1:25385-51143 GCA_013400735.1 Pomatostomus ruficeps | reverse complement strand
ATAGAGCTAGTTAATTAGAAATTGCAGGCAGAAGCACTTCACAAAAGAAACAAGTTGTACATTCACTGGGACTTAAAGCTGTTTGTTTTGGAGGAACCACCAAGTCTTAGAGAACTTGGTTGGCTTTATTTTAAATTTGAGAGAGAGATTTCTTTCATTTTCATCTTTCAAAACAATAAATATGACTTAGTTTCTTACTTTATTAAGATGTTATATTTAGATGCTGAGACTTTTCTATTAAAAGTATACTGCACTTTTTTTTAACATATAAAATTGTATTCTGGTGCATGTCAAAACATCAAATACTGGAGGCTAGGAGTACAATTTCATAGATATTAATAGTTTCACTGATTTGTGTCAGTAAATAATTTAGCACATGTCAAAAGTGATTTTCCTTTTAATGATAACTACTGTGCTGTCTGCTGCTGTGAAATTCTGCCGAGTTTGAATAGTTGGTAATCTTTTAATATCATATGGGGAATAATTTAACCGGTGCTCGCTTTTTGAAATGTAAAGTAAGTGCTGGTGTCTTGTTGAAGAATGTAGATACAGAGCCAGTTTCTTAGTTACAGCAAATTGACTTTGCTCTGTCGCACTAAGTTGCATTCATTTGTCCCAGTTAAGGGTATGACCTGTAGTTTACTGAGAAACAGATGCTGATGGGTACATTCAAAAGACAAGTGAGTGAGGGCAAGGTGCTAAGAATCTTATACTTGCTATAGCAATCCACAGAAGTCAATGGATATCAGAGTTTGTATGGAAGGAAGTGCAGAGCAAAGGAAGTTAATTTTTGTAGCAGTCTTAAGATATCCAATGCAAATTAGCAAAGGTTCTGGACTTTCAGAACTGGATCAAAACTTATTAAAGGGGATTCAAAATGGAAAAAGCTCCTTGATGAGGACTGATGTGTTGGCTGTCTCATACAATGATTAAAAGCAGATTATAAGCTCCATGGGGCCCATAAGAGATACACAATCTCCACAGGCAGGGTTTTATGGTGTTTAGGAAACCCACACTAGCCAGATGGAAGATTCCCAGACACGCAAAACTACCACATACCCTGAAGAATTCTGCAGAGCTGATGCAAATTTATTTGGCATACCTAACTTGAATAGGAACATGAGAAAGTCCTGAACACAAAATCTAGTAACAGTCGCTCATATCACATGTGAAAATATTACCATGGAGTAGCAATAACAGGCAATGTGAATGTGCTGGATTTAGGGGTAATAGGCTGGAAGAGTCTGCTTTAGTCAGTGAGGCAATAAGACTAATTGAAACGTGTGGAAAAAGTCATGTTTGATCTAACCGAAAGCAGTACATAGCAGGGTCAGAATTTATTTAAATACTTGGAATTCTGCACTAACACCAGTGATTCCTCTCAGAAAAATTCCCCTCAGACTGCACTTAAATGCATGTAGAAATGATGAATTATACAGTCTTGCAGAGATACCTGTTTGTTGTAATAAAAAAAAAATTGAGTAAGCCAATGAGGTTATGTGCAGCCTCAGAGAAATTCAACATATAGACAGAAATCAATTTTCTGAGTCTGAAGGAAATAAAATATTGAACTAGTATTCAAATCTAAAGTGAACAAATTCAGTCATCGTTGGCATATTCTCTGGACTGCTGTCATTATATATATTTCTGTATCACTAGGCAGAACTTGTTTCCCTTGGTAAAGCTAACGTATTATTCATACTGTACAAAAGGAAATATATAACTTTTGGAAAGCTGGAATGAAATGTATTTTCCTTATTGGATAATATTATCTTTATTGAATAACACCAGTTTTTTAATTGTGCACTTCATGTTGCAGTCCAGCTAAAATTTGCAGGCTGTGATGGAGGGAGTGCCTAATAACTCAGTACCACTAATACTGGTAACTCCTCACCCCAAAGAAGAAAGGACTTGGATAAGCCTAAGCAGAAAACTTTAACTGAAAAAATTATAAAACAATTGACTTTTTGTCTTTTCTGCCTGGATTCCCTGGAAACCCAAATGGAGAAGCACATGCTGAGTCAGATTGGTGCACTCTGGTTTCACGGATCCATGCCAAGCAGTGTGTCCTCAGACATTTCTTTCAGAAGTGTCATTGGCATCTGCCTCCATCCAGACAACTTTCTTGTTTGGGAGCAGGGATTCTCCTCCAGGGTGTGACAAAATGGATCTGAGTTTCCTCCTCCATCTGTGGAGATCCTGGTTCAGATCTCCTGTACCTCACAGGGGCACTTTAGCCACAGAGGTCTGGTCTGGATGTTCTCTGTTCCTTGCTTTGAAGCAGTATCATGTAGCAGAAAATAGGCTACTTGGATCAGAGAGGAGCAAATAGCCTACTCACCTCTGAGAAGCAAGACCTGTTTCTGACATGTACTTTTAGGGCTCTTTCTCAGTTTTATCCAATGCCTCTTGAACATAAATACAAAACCGGTATCAGAACTTCCATCTCCCCTTTTCCAGGTGGGGACCCTTGATCACCTCCCACAGAATCACACCTTTAGGTCTAATAGCATTTCATATGTTTCTTCTGTAGAAATTCGCAGTTCCAGAAACAAAAGTGTAGAAGTCTCTTCATCCCTGGAGTTTACTGCTCCTCTGAGAAGTGGCAGATGTGGATTAAGACCGGGTTTTCCTTAGCTTGGCTGAATGCTCTAACTGAAAGTATTACTTTGTATGCTTGTTTTGAAAAGGAGGATTGGTAGCACTGCTGTTATCTTTGTCACCTTAGAAGAAACTTGTGGCCTCAGTTTTAGAGAAGGCAGCTTGAGGACTTCTGGACAGCCTGGAGCAAGACACTAAAAGCAAGGGATTGCCCTTAACAAAGCAGGTTGCAGTATCAGCACTGGAAGTGTCACACAGTCACAATGTGTGATATTGCCAGAGCAGATTATGGGATACCCTTCTCCTGGATATTTTGGGTGTCATAAATTATAGTGAGGCCTGTAGCATCTGACAGTTTATGATCAGTACCAGTATTATATTCAGTGGTGCATTTAACAGAATGAAGACAAAAGTATCCCAACCAAAGGGAATGACAGGTATGCCTTTTGTGCATTCCTTGCACAGCCAAGATATCCATTGGCTGCAGGGAGTTTCACATGGATGAAGACTGCAAAACTGCACATACAGTCTAAGTCAAGTATTTATTTTCTTTTTGTAGCTATGGTTTACTTTTACTTAACCTCTGTACAATTGTGGATTACAGTGCAGATATTGTTTTGTTAAAGTATGAGTAGTTACAATATAAACACAAATATTTATTGTCATTTGAATATTTATCATCTCAGCCTTTCACGAAAATAAAAGCAGTGCTGAAACTTCATTCTCTCAAACACTAAAATGTATTCTATGGAAGTCCAATGTTTTCAGAGTCAACATAATCACAGCATCCCAGTTTTTGACCTGTGCGTTCATTTACAGTTTACTTATAGCTGCTTCAGAGAGATGGAAGTTTGTAGATTACAACATGGTTTTATTGATTTATCAGTAGCAAAATACGCTAAGTATACACTCAGTAAACTGGATCGCTAACTCTTGGGCTTGTATTGTATAATATCACCTTGTTGTGGAATACTTCAGAACAAAATCAAAATGTTGGCATAGTTAACTTCAGTGGTATAAACCAGACCTGCAAAGACTAATATTTAGTAAGACCAATAACACAAACAAATTAGATTTTGAAGTTGTTTGCCCAATGGGAAGAAGCATGCTGACACAGTATTTGTAAGCTTGTAGTTAACTATTCTATGACAAATTATTAAATAACTTTGAACAGCAGATTGAGTGCTCCTTGAAGAATGGCAAGAAAACTTTTTCTCACACTTGCTTTTTTTTTTTCCAAGATGATAAAAAGAGTGTCACAGCAAATACTCATTTACTTTAATATTTTATATCCAAATAAAATAAGTCCATGGCATTTACATTGCCGTTACTAAATAGTATTTGGTTTGTTTGCAAGAGTCATTTATTTGTGGCTTGGCTGAAGGAATAAAAATAAATTTGCGGTTCTTTCTGTTAATACTCTTACTGTTTCTTAACATATGCAAAATATTGAATACTGTAAATGTATATGTAGAAGCTCAAAAAGAAAGCCCAGACTTTCTGAAGCTTCTGAATTACGTATAAGCTTTTAGAGAACTGCTGGGACAGTTCTTTACAACAACAAAAAGAAATAACTGACTAAGCCAACAAGGTATTTAATCTTAAGCTAACTTGAAATTATTTAAATTTTTCCACTGCTTAAAATTAAGTATACCTTTACTAAAGCAGGGGCTAGAAAGAAAATACGGTTCATGTTTCTGAACTACTACTGAGCCATTAATTAATAGCCAGATTTTTCCATAAGGCTTTTTTTTTTTAACAGAATTTTGTAGAAGAGCAGCATCAACTGTATTTATGAGAGCTGACAACGGCTTTAACTCCATCATTACCACTGTCATTTTATTGGCAAGTTGCTCAACTTTTTTGTTCTACATTTATGCTGTGATGTAGGTGTGAGGATATTGATCTAAACAATGAGCTGTTGCAAGACATACATCTTTAGGACCAAATTTTATCATTTTAGCTTCAGGTCATGGAATTCTTGCCCATAGAAAGTATCAGAATTCAGCCTTTGAATGAAAGACACTGCGGGTATTGGAAATGTGTACAATAAAATTATTTTATGTAGCACTTCATTCTGTGCCTCATAATAATGGATTTTTATCATTTCTATTTCAGTCTTTGATAAAATAATCATAAATTATTTAAAGGATATAACATATGCACATCAGATAAAAGGGATATCTAAGTGGTGCACTCAACACAAAAGACATGTTATAGATTTTAGTCTATGCTTTTGAAGAATTTCGTGACTATTTATGTAAAGCCAAATGTTTATGCATTCATCAACAGAAATTAAAAGATTTTTCTCCTACAATCAGTCCCATTCATGTCATGACCACACAGAATTGCCACCAAGGCTGGAGTATGCAAACATTAGGAGGAGGAGAGAATGTTTTGTCCATGGATTTTTCGTTAGTTTTTGAGGGAAGACTGCCCTTTTTTTCTAGAAATAGTTTTCAGAAATAGTATGACCAAGTGTGAGTTGCCCTGAAACCACCAGAGGGGTAGGGAGTTCACCTACCAGTCTGAGCCCATTAGGAAGGACTTGACACTAGTAAGAGCTTAATAAAATGCTTTCCTTTTACATACAGACCTGTTTCCATTGCTGCTTGATCTCTCAGTGATGTGGTCATCATTCCATCTTGGACAATATCACATTGGTGGTAAAATACAACAAACCTCTTATTTTTAATGTGAAGGGATTTGATGATGGTTTATAGGAAGGAATTTTCTCTTCATGAGCTCCAGATTAATTTTGGTCAAGAGGTGTAATCACCTCAGGGAGGTGGAACATGATTGAGAACTGCTTAGAGCCATCACGTCTGCATTGGGTTTTTTAAAATATTTGTGGAATCAAGAGAAAAGTCATGTTCTCTTTCTTGCTAATGATATGAAGAGGAGTTTGCCAGAGCTATGCTTTGATGGGATGTACTTGGGCAACAGCCTGAGCAGTTGTCGTCGTTTAACCCCAGCCAGCAACCAAGCCCCCTGGTGCTCACTGATTCCCTCACCAGTGGGATTGGAAGGGTAAAAGCTGGAAAACTCATGGGTTGAGGTAAAGACAGGTTCATAGGAAAAGCAAAAGCTGCACATGCAAGCAAAACAAAACAAGGAATTGATTCACTGCTTCCCATGGCAGGCAGGTGTTCATCCATCTCCAGGACAGCAGGGCCCCATCACACAGAACAGTTACTTGGGAAGACAAACACCATCACTCTGAATATCCCCCGGCTTCCTCCTCCATCCTACTCCCTTTCTATACTGAGCACAATGTCATGTGCTCTGGAATATCCCTTTGGTCAGTTTGGATCACACACCAGCTGTGTCTCCTCCTAGCCTTCCATGTACCCCAAGCCTCTTTGCCAGTGTGGCAGTATGGAAAGCAGAAAAGGCCGTGGCTCTGTGTAAGCCCTGCTCACCACCAACAAGAACATTTCTGTATTATTAACCTTGTGTTCAGCACAGCCAGAACACAGCCCCATACCAGCCAGAAGAAAATTATCTCTACCCCAACCAAAACCAGCACAATAGTACATTAGTATTTGCAACTGTACAAACTCATTGTAAACAGAACTTGACCAGAACATGTCTGAGGGAGGTGAGACTTGCTTGGAATAGGCAGCTGAGAGGTTCAGACTTGACCTTACAAGAAGTCTACATGCAGAAAGGTGTAATGTGGTGGTTTCAAACTGATACTTTCAACTTTTAGAGTCTCTTAATAACCCCATTCTCTGCACATCTGGAAATGAATCCTATCTAACTGTTCATTTTGAGCAAATTTGAAACAGTTTGTTTTAGATAATCAATTTTTGACATTGCTTTTTAATTTTCCTGAAGATGGGTTTAGAACAAACCAAAATCCTCTATACAGGGGGTCCTTTTCTCATCTCCTGAAATACATTTCTGAATAAATTATAAGAAAACTGGCAAGTTGTTGCTAGACATTATTCAGAGCCCAAGTTGAGAAGCAGAGAGAAAAGGGCTCTGTATTCGGCAATTTTAGGCTCTAATTCAGCAGGAAACTATTTTTTTAATTGTTATTATGGTTGTGCATATGAGGAAGCAAAATCTGAGACTGTATTGCTCTCAAGAAAGTGAGAAACAGTTCAGAGACACTATAAGATTGCCTGTGATTCGTGGCACTCTAATTATACCAAACCGAGGGGCAGGACTAGTGTTCATCAGGAGTTTTTAGGAATTAATATTTTTCCCTCTTCAAATGAATAAATGCTATGGCAGAATAGTTTCTCTGGGGAAGATATATTAGCATAAGGTAAAACTGCTAGTTTTCCATAAGCAGATGACACAGATTTCCAGGAAGTATTTGGCAGGAAAATCCAGGAGACCCTTGCCTATTCATATTAGCACAAACTTCATGGAAATGTAAGGAGTAGGCTCCCATGTCAAGATTTTGCCTAAAAAAGCAAACAGCTGTGACATCAAATGTGTGGAAATGGTACTTGTCAGTGCGAAAAGTAATTCAAGTTTATGGGAGAAGGTATAGAAAAGGTTTTTCTGGCACAAATGTAAGTAGTAAACTTTGCATAAAATTGCAAAATAATATAAACCGTTGGATTCAAACTGGAGTAATTAAGGGAAATTTGGAGATCTCATTAAATAATCTGGGGTGTATCATTTGGCTTTAAATATGCCAATATATCCTCTATTTCAGCTATTGTTAATTTTTTACATCTAATATCTGCTCAGATGTGAATGGTCCATCCAATAAAAAGAGCCTGGACTTTATGATATGTTGTAGATTTCAATGTATTGAAATACAGAGTACTTGTTTCAGGGTTTGTTTTTCTTTCTCAGAAGCTCATTAATTTTTGCCAATCAGTGTATGCTGTCCTGAGCAAACATTTGAAAGCAAAGGAGTGATACCTTTCACAAGGTGGCATTAAATTCAGCATAGAAACAAAGTCCTGATTTTGTATTATCCTGTACTGTCTAACAATCTACATCAATGCAAAGCAGGGTGAAATGCTGTCAAAACAGACCGTGTTTACTGCTCACTTTTCCTGCTGCTAGTGATGGCACAAGGTGAATAGTAATGGTAAGCTAGCTCATAATCATCCAAACAGAAGGTAGAGAGCAAACAGTTTGACAAGATTAGTTATTGTGGACCACAGATAAAGGCTTAATATTTTAGCCAAGGCCTGTGTAAGCCAGGTTTATTTTGAAATATGTCTGCTGTCAAGAGCCCAACTGGCTGTATTTGCTTGTAAGTTTAATCATATACAGAATTACTCTTTTGGGTTGAGAAGATGCTGAAAGGGATTTAATAGGAATGCTTGTTTGGTGGCAGTGCTTTTCAGAGGCTGAATGGTTTGTCCTGCCAAATTTAAGGCCTGTACATTTAATGGAACATACATTTTGGAGTGACATTACAAACAGTGTTGGGCAGGCAGGAGTTGGTGGCAGTGCCTGTAGTGATTAGATTCAACACTATGGTCTACCACGGTTTAGAGCTCACTGATGCTGCCAAATCAGTCTCTAAGACTTGTGTTTTAAGACCAGAAAGGACCATTAATACCAGTCAGTCCAGCCACGTGTCTGACAAAGGGCACTGAATTTTACTCAGCATCAGGTTCAAAGCCGTGGCTGAGCAGCAGCGTGCCTTGTAGAAAGACACCCAGCCTCTGATCCAAAATATGCAGAGGGAACTTTTTTAAGAGAGAGGCAGCCTGTGCATTGGAACTACATGTGGTCTTTATCACTATGATGGTGTATGAAGGAATTGTTACAGACCATTAATTCAATTGGCAGGGATTTTTAGTGAGATGATAAAAAATCATTGTTAAAAAGGTGGGCTTTTGAGGTAGCAAAAATAATATCTGAATTGAGAAATAAGGATAATTAAAAATGCACTGAATCAGCTAGGAGTAAAAGGGTGATGGCTGCGTAGCATGGTAGATAGGTCATGCACTGCGAGGTCATACCCTTGATAGCAGGCTTCAAACCAGTGAATACTTAAGTATTTTATTCAATCAGAGCAGCTTCAAATTTTGAAACTGAGAACAAGCCACCCCGACACCCAGCATTAGCACGGTGGTATTCCCTTGAGAGGGAAACAGCTGAGGTCCAGTTCCCTTGTGCAGATAATAGAGCTGAACCAGTTTCCTCCAGCCTCTTGAGTAAATGATCCTATCCGAGTGACTGGTTTCTGGGCAAGACCAGTATCACAGCAGTCTCTCTTCTCTGTCATGTGTTTCTTCGAATTGATAGAAAATGCCTGAAAACAAGTACCCCATTTAGAATTTTATGACGTTTATCCAAGAGGAAATCTGAAGAAAAGGAGAAGGAAAGGAAGGGAGTTATTTTACTATATAAATGAAATTAAGTAAATTTGTTTGTATGACCACTCACCAAACAATCATTCACTGAACTCCACTGCTAAACAGCTTGCCATGCTTTTGTCCAATGCATTTTATTTGTCTAATATATTTTCAAAAGCTTGGTTTCTAAAGGGAATTAGTGTCAGCAAAACACATTCTGCAAGAAGCCAGAAATCATGCAAGTAAGGCCATCTTCATAGCCTGAGCCTAATCTTATCTACTGGAAAGATAACCAAGGGTTATAGCTTAGGTTTATAAGCCTTTATATAACATTTCAAAATCCAAGATGGTTTTGTTTTTATCACTTAACTCCTCCATTTGTAGGTAGACACTATTGTTTTCGGCTAGTCGGTATATTGCTTTGCAGATTAGGACATGGGCTACTTGAAGGGCGCCCTTTTCTGTCAGCTGGGTATCCATTTTGTCAATTTCTGGGGCATGATTCCCAGGAAGGTCACTCCGTGACTGTGTAACTGTCATATTCAGAACTCAGGAGTAAAGGCCACTGCTGTCCTTTGGGGTGAGTTCGTTTGGCCAGACATGGAGCAGTGTGGAAGGATGTACCCATCTGTGTGGGTTTACACAGCTGCAGAGTTTTTACTGATCTCAAGCCACAGGTTAGAGCTAGACTTCTTCAGTAGAATAAGTGAAAGAGGGGAGCAAGCCAAAAATGTGCATAAAAGGGAGCAAAAGAGAGTAGTAGGTAACATACTCGTACCAATCTGTTCAGCTTCTGGGCTCTCAGAACAAACTTTTCGATCAGCTAGGATTCTGTCTGCTTTATGGAGACTGAGTCTAAAACCAAACTTTTTTTTACTCATAGGAGTAGAGCTTTGTAAATCTTTGTTAAAAGTCAGAGCAGATTGTCAGGCAATTCAGGATCTGTGTAAGAACACTCCACGTAACAAGATACGCTCCATCCAGGCATTGACAGCTGTGTGCATAGGTGACAAGGGAACACAGTTTGAAATAACTGGAAGAGGAGATGAGAATGGTTGAGAATTTGTCTTGGGAAGACTCACCTAGCAACGTTCCTGTTTAGGTAGCTTGCTTCTAAAGATGAGGATCTTCTTAAAGCTTAGCAACATGTTTAAAAGGACATGATTAAGCCCGTAATATCATAGCAGCAAGTCCCTTGTGGAAATCTTTATTTCTGTATTAGAACACAGATTCAACTGCTAAATTCCAAGTTTGTAGAGAGGAAGCATTAAACCACTGCAATTCAAGACTCTTAATGTTGTATCTTTTGCTAACTTAAAAATAATGATGGACTGGGTGCCCCATTCCTAAATTTTGTGGTTTATTTAATTTTTCCATTTCATGGGAGCATTAAGATCAGCATTGCGGAAGTATGTAATGTAGATAAAGAATATTTCCAGCCCTCATCTTTGTGCTTTTCATCAATCCAAATTCCATCTATCATGAAAAGCATGGGATGTTTTTACTTTTTTCTTTTGGATATATGCAAATCAACAGAAATAAAACCAAAGTTGTACCTATCCATCTGAATCCACAGTTTTTTTCCTGTATTTTATATGTCATTTTGTACTCACTTTGCATGCATACATACAATAATTGCATAGAGAATGCTGAAGTGTTGAGAGAATTTATTTGTTAAGGGACAGATTTTCTAGAAGTATTTGAAGTACCAAGAAATAATGAGGGTCACCTACTGCAATTTTCAAAAATTTCTAAGGAAGAAATTGAAATCTGTGAGAGTGGGGAGTGAACCCTTAGGAGGCTTTGTAAAGCATTCCAAAAAGTGTGTGTTTGTCCTTGCACATTTGGACCCTCAGCACTACAACAGAGTGGCCCACTCATCGTATCATTCTTGTGGCTGATCTAAAATATGAACCCAAATACTTTCTTCTTAAATGACTTGTTCAGTTGCATCATGAGATGCAAATTCAGTGAGTGTCCATGCTCACATTTCAGGAGAAAGTGTCGTGTTGCACATTCAATTTATACTATGAAGACTCTTCACAAGCAAAAAGACAAATGTCATTTGTTCAATCTTTGTCTTAGAATACAATCAAATGTAGTCAGTGCTGCTTTCAGTTAAGTAAAACGTGGTGAAATTACACAAAGCAACAGAAGTTGCTTTCTTCAGGTCAGTGTCTTCCATATTGTGAATGAAACCGTGCAAACACTGAGACTAGTTCCCAGCACCTTCCATTCTTCTGCTTAAGTTACTTTTGATCTTGAGGTATAACAGTCTTACTGCAATTTTCCATATTAAAATGCACAGTGTCCAGAGGGAGCTGCCTGCAGTGTCCCACTGGGCTGGTCACAAAGCCTGGTCGACAGTGGCTGGCTCTGCCACCCTCACCCCTTGCAGGTAGCACCTCACTGGCACGAATGGCCTTTTTAGCTGTCTTTTATTACTCACAAAGAAAATGTTGCTTAGTGTGAGGTGGGATGACAGAGTTGGGCCCTTGGTGAACAAAGAGTCCAGGATTATCATTCCAAAAAGCCCCCTGAGGCCTGTATCAAGAGTTATTAACCACTGATTCAGCACATAACATTATTTTGTAGGCTTAAGTGGGATTTCAGTGGTATATTGGGTCTTGTGTCTGTGTAGGGGTAAATTTTGCCCTCTGTTATTTTATCTTATAAATAGCTGTTACAATTTCTCTTTTACATTATTGCTTAAATCTCTTTCAAAGGTGCAATAACTTAATTCACTGCTACCTTTTTCTTTCCTTCTAATAAAGAATAAATAAATTTGCAAATCCACATATGACTGAAACAAAAGGCAGATAAGCTCTGCATGGTTTGTATTTGGTGAGGAATACCTCATTTCGATGATTTCAGTCATCATTCATTTGAAGAGCAGAAACTATGATTGTTAAGCCTCATTATTTTCAATGAAGCCTGACAGTTTCAAGGTTAAACAGAAGACAGCTACTTTCATCCCAGTGGTATTTCTCTTCAAACATGGGCAGCTCTTCGCTAACTTGTTCTGCTCTGGTGTGCAGTGCCATTGCTTGGTCACAGAGTGGTGCACATCTAAACCCAGTCATAGAACAATGAGTAAGCAGTGACCTCCAACTTGTGTCTCCCCAAAAGGAGCCTCAATTGCTGAAGTCATTTCCCCCACACACACCTTGTATGAGCCACACAGTATTTCTTTTTAACTGAACAGTGATTTAAATCAGCCATGATCTCAGATTTTACTGGTTTTTTGCTGTCTCCCGGAGAAACAATTTTCAGCCCAAACCTTCTGTTTGTCCAAACAGTTTGAAATGTTTCTCCAGTGCTTTTATGTCTCTGAAGCACATTAGAGAGGGTGGTAGTGTGAAATAAACCTCCAGCAAGAATTAAAATGGCTGAGAAAGCTGCCATGTTTCTGAATACACATGCTGTTGAAAGAGGACTAATCTGCCATTGCTTTCTGAAATTGCACTGACAACTGATGTAACACGGAAACTTCCCAATAAGAGAGGCTGACGAAACTGACCTATCAGTAACCTAGTTAAAATCCTTAAAACTCAGAAAACATTGATATATCCGTGTGAGAAAACTTTCAGAAGCAAATAACTTTTGAAATCCCTGACTTTATACTTGCATGGACTAACAGCGTTGAGTTATGGCTGTTTGGGTGCTGCCTCCATAAAGACAAAGAAGTGCAGTAGATGTTATTCTACAAAACCAGGGGAAAATGCACTGGTTGGCTAAGAAGGAGAAGTGACTATTGGAAAACTGAAGGGAGAGGAGTACCTAAGCAGCAGTTTTTTACCTGTGTGTTCATTCCCTGAGTCCCTGTAGAACAGCTAGAACTAGCTGAACTTTCCCCATACTTTTCCTGGTGTCTGATGATTACATTTGGGTGGTGAATTCTTAATCTCATTTCAAGAATTAAGTCACCTGGTGAGTACAATGAAAGGTGTAGCTTCATCATGCTTGGTGGTTCCTGGAAAACAAGAGTATTTTAATACGTACTAAGCGCATTAGTCATGACTTGTGGCAGTAAGTCCATGTTGACTAGTTTACGTGCACTGAAGTCACAAATGCAGTCATGAGATAAAATGTATTTTGCAATTTTGATAAAGCTGTGTTATTTTTATTTCCTATCTGCATTTCTCATGTTGTGTAATATATTTTTTTAAAAAAGTATTTTCAGATAAGAAAAAAGTGGTCAACTTTGTAACAATGAATAGAGCTATTTGAACCTGCAACTCTGTTTATCCATTGTGGAAGCTGTGTGTATAATATTCTGGACACAGCTCTAAGAGTGTTCTACTACACACAGTGTGTGCTTTTATACAGATAGTTTATTTGTGGGAGAGCTTTCATTGAAGGATACCATAAAATACAGACAAATTGAAGAAATAGCTTGAATGCGTGATTTCTGGAATGCTGAAGATAAATGTGTATAGATGCAAAATGATGAACAAATTTAGTCCTTTGCATTTGTCTATATACTTTAACAAAAGCAAGATCAAATTAAGCCAGTGAAATTCTGAACATGTTTATAGCCTGTGCCTTAAAACTAAGAGAGGATTGGGCAGCTCTCTGTCCTACTTATTTAGACTGTTAATTTTTCTGTAGTAGTATTGGCACAAGAATCATGCAGGCCACCTTCAAAATATCATCATCTACATCCTCAGAAACTTGGCTTGTTGAATATTTTGAAAAAGTTTTTGACATAAAACACATGGGCTTTTAGATATAAATTTATAAACTGGACAGTTAAAGTATCTTCTGGATAATGGGCAAGATACTTTTTAAAGGGAAATAACAGTTAAGTGCTACATTTAACAAGAGCCATGGACAACTCATATTTTTAAAAGTGCAAAAATTAATTGTCCTGCTAACACCAAAGTTTATATGTACCACAGGATTGCTACACAGAGTTTTGTGTTAATGCCATACAGGGACCTCAGATACTACACATACTACAAAGGAAATGTGAGCTGATATGTATCACTGACTGCAGATGGGTTGGGCTGTAGGTTAAAAAGTTTTTCGCAAGTTGTCTGCATTTTCCCCTAATGTCTGTCTTTTACAGTAGTGCTTTGTTTCTGAGCGTGACCACCACCAGGACAGCTTGGTTCAGTGCAAACACTGTCTCTTTCAGCCAGAACATTCCTAACATTAGCTTCCTTTTTTTTTCTCTCCTCTCCCTCTCCCCTGCCCCCTCTCAGGTTGGAAAGGCTGGTGGACGTCCTGAGGAAGAAGGTTGGAGCAGGGACCATTAGGACCGTGATCTGATTGAAAGCTGTAGTCTAAGGAAGCTTTCACATCTGGTGACCAGGCTGCTTCATTCAGCACTGTGTAAACACTGAAGCCTTAACTTAGCAAACAGTTGTTAGAAGTGGGACACTCCAGCGACATTCCAAGCTGAGATAAAATCAAATCATAAATGTTTAACTACTTTGCTGCTGAGTTCTGTGATTTGTTGAAATGTTTCACTGCAAACATGTATTTGTTTTTAAGCAAATGCATTGTGGCACTGTGTATTGTGAAAAATTATGTAGATGCTTATTTTAACAGTCTGTCCTCTCGGTGTTAGTAGACTATAGCCTGGTGCAAGGCACAGCTTGGTCATTTTTTTAAATAGTGCAAGCTTCGGGTTCAAAATGCTGCAAAGCAGTTTCAAAATTCAAATCCTTTATTTTATTTGTGAGACTGCAAATAGTCCAGTATTTGTACGTTAAATATATTAATTGATAAAGTAAGTTGGCATCCAAGAAATATCTCTGGCTGGTATATTGGATACTTTTTCCTCCTTGCTCATAGCCCATAGAATTGCATCTAGTAACTGTGGCTACATCAAAGGGCAGGATAAATGTATAGCTTTATACAACAATTGAATAGCTTCTGCTAGTACATGGCATTTTCAGTGTACATTAAAAAGAAATTTACAGTTAGGTTTAACTGGAAGTACAGCTTAATAAATTGCATCATGAAAGCCTTGTGACATTGTACAGTATCTCAGACAGTGGAGAAAGTTTCCTGTGTTGTTTTTAGTCATTCCTCTGTCCTTTTCTATGAGGGAAAAGCTCTCAGATATTAAGAAAGCACCCTATAAATTAAAAATCCACCTTTTCAGTGTTTACCTCTTCTCATCCCTTTCCTACAAGACTTTTTGTCTGCTTCTTCTAGACCTCTGATTGCTCTGCTGTGCAGGAGTACCATCCAGGTTGGGTTTGAGGCCAAATTGTCAATCCTTGGCTTTTTGTACTTATGAAGTGCCGTAGGGCTTAACTCAAAGGCTGAAGCGTAGAATCTTACAGGGAGGGGAGAAACTGAGGGCTGAGGAGGAAAATTTGGGGTACACAGACATTACAGACCTTACAGATACATGAGAGTTGAACTCAGAGTTATGTTTGTGTAATCATCTCCCTGTATGAACAGGCAGGTCAGCACTCATATAAACTTGCTAAAGAAGGCAGCTGTAATCTCTGAGCACCTCAAATCCACTAAAGAATCTCAGCAGCCAGCTGGGCTTTAGTCTCTCCTCAGGACCAGCCAACTCAGGCAAAGTGAATGTAACTTCTAAGGCATCACTTGCCTGCTTTGCTTTGTGTTTAATGTTGTTACATGGTCTTACCTCTTAATGCTTGCTTGTACAGATGTTGTGATAGCACAGTCTATGAGGAGAAAATGAAATTTTAATTTTGAGTGTAAGAGAGACATTCTAATGTCTGTTTTTTCTTTCAAACACTTAAATGTTAAACCTTCCTCATCTGCAGACCTAAGCCCCTCCTAGTTTCAGGTGACCAAACCTAACCTCTTGCAGGGAGATAAGTAGCATCCCTCCAAGCCACATTTACCCAAGTCACTTCTAGAAACTTCTGAAGTGCTCCTGTTTGACCTTTGGTCAATCCTAAGATAGCCAGGGAGTCTGGAGCCTCTCCCCCCGCCCCTATTCAGTGGGAAGATATTTTAATGCTTCCAAACTAGAGGACTGCCACCTGCCAGGTTCCAGCCCTTTACCATCTCCTTTGTGCTGCTGTTCAGCTCTTGGAGTGACTCAACAGCTTACTGTCCTCACTGAGCTTTGTGCACTAAGCAGATGACAAGATCTGAGCTTTCAGTGCTGTTGAACCATTTCTGCTGTAAGGAGGTTATGAGGAAGGAATAAAGACAAAAATGTAAGGACTACCGTACTATGCTAGACCAAAGCCCAAAGACTGCCTTTGGCAATAACAAAGAGAAGATGCCTAGGAAAGGGTATAAAGTCAGGCCAGCACCAGTGACCACTCTCCCAGCAATTTGTTAGTTAGAGACTTTCTAAGCCAGAGGTGGTGTCTTTGTATTTACCAGCATTTTTTCATTACCTGTTCTTTAGTCCATTTAAATTTTTTGTATCTACTTGTTCCTTTCACAAGGTCTTATGCAGTTAATGATGCATTGAGTGGAGAAATACTTCCTTTTTTCTGTTATGACCCAGCTCTATTCATCTGCTATCACCTAGTTTTTTGTATGAGAGAAATGGTGAGGAACCATTCCTTGTTCATATTGTTTCCATGTCCCTTGCGATTTTACATATTTGGCATCATTTTCCCCCACTTTTCTTTTCCAGAGAGAACTAGTCTCTTTTAAAGGAGCTGTCTCATATTTTTAATTGGCCTTGTCATACTAATCTGTTTTCCTTGCAGCTCCACAGTGCCTTTACTGAGATGCAGCCAGATTTGTGCCTAATGCTCAAGATACAGACAAAAAGTGACTCTAATGGTTGTGATAATGGTGTTGTCTGTTTTATTCTCTATGCTATTTGTAAACGGTTTTTGCATTGAGCTTGCTTGATGACAGATTATTTATTGGTATTAATAATTCTGAAGTGAAACAACAAGTCTAGATCTCCTTCCTCAATTGTAATGTTCAGCTCAGAGTTCTTAGCCAGTTGTATGAAGACAGAACTGTTTTCTGAATAACTTAGCATTTATGAGTGCTGAATATCACCTGTTGTTTTAGCATTCCCTGGTGACTTTGAACTCTTATGCCATCTCTTCTCACAGCTCCTCCTTCATACTCACAGTAGCAAAGTATCATCAGCATCTCCGTGCCGAATATGGTGATATGAAATACTGCCATCTCCAAATTAACCCCCTCTTCAAGGTGATTTCTTAGTTTAGTTAAACATGGCATCTGGGACAAAGATCCCTGTAGGACAAAAAGGTAGCCTTTCTCTCACTGTGAAAATGAAACATTTATTCTTGCACGTTGTTTTAATCTAACTTTAAACTTATTATGTACTTATTTTTCAGTGTAAAGATTTTCTCTCTTACTGCTTGGAAGCTTTGATGAGGAAGTTGTTTGCTACTTCGAAAATGCAGGTTTACAAAATCAGGGCTTGTTCTCCATGCATGAATGTACTAAGTTCCTCCTTCCCCTAGGAGTGTCAAGAGCTCCTCACCTTTCCCCAAGTATTTCTGCATCCAAGTGAATAATCTTGTGAAGGCAGGCTTCATACAGCCAGACTGTTTGACCTCCTGCCTGTTGTGTCCATTGGCTTTGTTTGGGAAAGTAGGATGGGCCATGTGAAAGCCATCTAGCAGGCTTGATGTCAGATACATCTGGTGACAGGTAATACTTGACTTGGTAAAATTAAGTGATAGTTTTGCTCCATAATTTTCCTTTTGACCCATTGTACCTAAAGTGAAAAAATAGTTCCTGACTCTGTCTTTTGTCTTGCACGAAGCAGCCTGGAATTCAGTGATAATTTAAGTTAGGATGTTCTGTCATAAATGACAAATGTAGATAAATGTATTTGAATCATAATTAAATCATATGTGTAGATTTTAAAAATTCAGCTGGAAATGTTTTTATTCTTTGGAAAGGACCTTGGGAAGTTTACTGTGTTGAGAGTAGAAAGATTCAAAAACAGTTGGGTTCTCCCTCTTCCTTGCTAACAACCTGGTGTGTGCTCCTCCACAAATTCCTTAGTGACTGTCCTTAAAGGTATGCAGTCCCTGAAGAGGTTCCTGGGCTACTCTGGGGAGTTTGCAGAAGTATCTGTGTGGCTGATGTCAAAACACTTCTGCTTTTTCACCTGCTGAAGTGAACAGCAGAAGTCACATAGGTCTGGTAATGGATGCCCAACCTTTAGTGCCCTCAGCTAAACTTCTGGCCCTGTTGAGCCCAGTCTGATTTTTGCCTGTCAGTGTAATGAGGGCAGGAATTCTGCCCTGCTGAGTAGAAATAGGCGATAATGATGACATGGGTTAATGGGCTTATCATATTGTGTATTCATTGAGAACTGATTGATGTCTGCGCAGAGATCTGAAAGTGAAAAGAAGCCTGTTCTCATACAGCAGATAAATGCAATTGTCACTTCTGTCCTAATATATGTGAGAAAGATGAGATTTCATCTGATTATGTACCAGGAGTAGCCATTCATTTCCCTCCCGATGGCAAAACAGTTCATGATGAAAAGTGGCTCACCATAGGTGATGCTTATGGTGGCAGTTGTAATTACTGGTCAAATTAGGGTCCCTGCTGTCTTGAATAGAACAGAGATACTCGGAAATGTTCATCCCCTGTGAGATTTTGTGTCTTTCTCTTGATGATCCTGCAGCACTTTATGCATTGGGAGCCATTTCTGGTATATGCCAGGGTAAAATATGTAAATAGCATCATGTTGGCTTGGGATAAGAGCATTATTAATGCTTTTCAGCACTGTAATTATATTCCTAGTAAGCCTTTCCTAAGCCCTCACTAATTAACAATATTGTGACAAATCAACTTTAACAGAAAAGAACTGTGGACCTTTAGTCTTTTAGTACTATTTTTCATGCAGCGCACAGCTGAAAACTGGTGGCATGGCTTTCTGTACTAGTGTTGAGAAAACTGCTGATATTTGAAAAGTTCAAAGCCAGCTCAGTCTTGTTAGTGGAGTCCTGTAGCTGAAGTCTTAGTTTCCTCTTTAAATATATTCACAGCAAAGTAAGATTCATTGGTTAATCATTAATGTTAAGGAATATTAAAACTGTTTTTATAAATAAGCTATCATATTGAAATGGTTTAGTGATGTCAGGGTGTTGTCATGTGCACATTTACTTATTTGTTTATTCCAAATCACTAGATGTTTTACAAGATTGACTTTATTTATATTCTTACCAGGTGATCAAGAGTTGTAACATCTTTAATCCATGTACACAAATGAACTTACTATCTAAATGTCAGGATTTCTCTGTGCCTTTATTTCCTTCAATTAGAATAAGGCTGTTGGTTTTGTTGGGTTTTCTTCTTCTTAACTTATACCCCTGAAGATTTTCCTCCCATGCAGGAATAAAGTGTGAGGCACATGAAATCACTGATGAGCAGTTTCTCTTGCTGTGATCGCAGCATTAGATGTGCTGACTCTTATCACTGTGCCATTTCACATCAGGTCTGCAGAACTGGACTTTCTCTGTTTGTTCTTCTCATGCACTGGTAAATAAAACGTATTCACAAGTTCAAAAAGACAAAGTAGGTTCTCATATTAGGTCGATTATAAGTCAGCTGTTGAGCTTCAGTGTTCTAAACATTTCATTCTTCAGTTTTGTTCAGAGTCCACGTGTTCTGGGAGGCTTTTAAACAAATACTTGAAATGGTTGAAAGATTTACATTGCCAGTGCCTAGCTAAATATGTAGTCTTTAGAAAAGACATGGTTTATTTTGGCACCATTTGACAAACTCAAATATTTTAAACATTTGTTAAGTTTGAGCTTGCACATTTGAACTAAAAGTTTGCATTCCAAAATTGCATCTCACCTTAGCTGTCTCTGTCTCTTTTGTATTTTATAATCCCTTTATTAGAATAGTTTGCAAAAGAAGTTGGGTTTGGAGTGTGGGTTTTTATTGTTAATTGTAAAATATTGCCATTAACAATCAATTTTAAGGTAACGTACCTGGTAACTCCATTCAACTAAATGTCAGAAATACAAAGCCAGAAGTGTTTGCAGAATTTAGGGCTTGATGTTGGTAGCCAAGGCTTGGTTGTAAAATTAATGGAACACAGTAATAGTGGAACCAAATCCTGCAGTGCTGTACTCTTAGTCCTGCTATGTACTGTGATGAGTAAGTACTAACCCTGCTGGTGAGTGCAGAGCCAGGCAATAAAGAAAATAGACTGAAAAGTTGTATTGAACTGATGAAATAGAACAGCTTGAGGAAAAGGAAGAGCAGTCATTGACCTAGAATTGGTTTTTGTTTTCCTTCCCTTGGCAGAAAGGAGGAGCAAGGGCAATGTTTGGTCTAATTGAAAAAACAAAAAAAGAAAAAAAATCCACAGAAACCAAAAAACACCACTACTTTTATTTTCTCTCAAGTTTTAACCTGAAACATGTACTAAAATTTAAAAAGTTGAGAAATTATGAATTGCAATCAGCATATTTTACTTAAAACCTGCAAATCCCCTGTTCACAAGTCCTGAACACCCTGTTGCAGTTGTGTTCATGCTCTGGCAGGCTGCCCGGGCAGTCGCCAGCTGCAAAGTGTCACACTCCTTTCTGAGAAGCTGTCATCAGGGGCAGTTGGGCATGTTCCCTCCGTGGTGACCTCAGAACAAAGGTCCCTGCAGTGCCACATTCACAGAAATTCATCGTAGTTTGGACGGCTTCTGAACGTTATAGATGCAGATCCATTTTCGTACGGTAAAATAGCAATATAACCAACAGAACTGGGCACAGCTGCTTCCCAGTGGCCATGGTAAGGCAAGGTTAGGATCACCCTTGCAGAATACATGACATAAATTTGTCATGATTGACACTCCCACATGAATGTGCACCCTACATTTCACACACTATTGAAAAATATAGTGGTTTCCCAAAGAATTCAAAGGATGGAAACTGTTTTATTTGTTCATGAACAAAGTATTAACAGAATTAATTTCAGAAACAAACGTATAAGAAAAATCAAAACATTAAGATGCAAAAATGAAAAGCTACTTTGGTACTACTCTAATTTATTGTCTGAAGCCACAGGACTTTGTTCATGATTATTTGACTCACTGATCTGGTGACCCTGTTTCACAGGTTTTATGATCAAAGAGATAAACTTCTCAAAAATTAGTCTGTGAGAACCGGTTTTATGAGACTGGAGTCTAAGTGGATGTAGCTATCAATTTAGATGTTGTACTCTTTAGATGCAAGATTTCACATATCTCTAGGTAAAATCAAAACGTTAATTCATTTCTTCACTTGGATATTTAGCTTATTCATAACATACTTAACTGAGATGCAGTCTCTGTGAAAGTATACTAGAAATAAAATAGCAAGCAGTATGGTCTCCATCAATACATGCTCATAGCACTAAAATCGTCCCATTTGGTGCTTTAATAGGTCATATAAAATTATGAGCTCTGTTTCTTCTGCTTTATATAGGAAACATTTTCCCTCACCCCTAACAATCTACCAGTGTGTGGAGTGCAAGATAGTAATTAAATATTGAGCAGAACACCAAAAATATTTGGGTGAAATCCAAATATACATGTGTGGAAGCTTTGCCTGCTTCAGACATAGAAAAGGAGAAAAAGTTGTTAAAATGAGTGACAAAAATACTTTGCTATGCTTACGTACAGAAGTTTTAAAAACTTCACAGAAGTCAAATCAAGACACAGCTGTTGTAATATTTGAAAGTAGATGCCTCAGTAAGGTTAAAGTTGGTATGTGAGCATAAGACTAGAAAATTAGTTGAAATTTGGTTGTGTTCTTTTTTCACTAGAGTTGTGTTTGATAGAACAAGCTACCTTGGTCCTAAATTTCAAATAAAACATTTCTAATTAACATGTAGCTGTTTTGGTCAGTAGATAATCAGTATGAAAATTGGCAGTGTCCCCTCTGCTTCTGTTGTCCTATTGCTATGGTTTTCTTGGTATAGACAGGACACAAAAAAGTTGTATCAAAATACTAAATACTGAGTTATATTTAATAGGATCTGAATTCTTCTTCAATTTTCATCAATAGATCTCAGAATACATTTAAAAGAAAACTTAATAGTATTTTGTCCGTAAGTTGGCAGAAGAAATGCCTAAATGAGCATTTGACTATATGGCTGGCCAGATGTGTGCCAGCTCTGTGTAGGAAGGAGGTAGCAAACAGGTTGAAGGGCTGCAGCCTTTTCAGTGGACCAGACTGATGACCACTAGGAATGTCTGGAAGATCTAGTCCTTGCTAATTTGCAGCTCTCAGGGATTCATTCTTAGCTATCCAAGATAATGTGTTGCCTCTGTATGAATAAAAGTAAGGGCCCTGTCTGTAGCAAAGTTGTCATTTGGTGTCATTTATTTGCTCAGTAGTTGCTTTAAGACAAGCTATAAAGTCATATCAGCAACAAATTTTGTATGTACAAAAGTAGTTTTGTAGTCCTTAACAAAAATAATATCCCTGTTGGACTGCTTTTGAAACTAACATTTGGCTGCTGGGCCATGAAAACATCTCTGGAACTGTGTACAGCCTCTATGGACTATACTGGAGAGTCAACAAAACTGAATTGTACCATCCTATTTTATTTCGGTATTTTGCTCTTGTGAATTGCAGCAATGTTCAGCTGTGCAGAAGGGAGAGTGGCTCCCATGCAGGCAAAGAGGAACCTGTGGAGTTTCAGGACGTCTGAAGATACATGTGAAAATGAATGGATTTCTAGGGGATCTGGCATAGGGAATGGTCAGTGTGGTCTTAGGGACAGACTGTTCCCACAAGGGATGTTATCCCATGGGGGGAGCTGTGTTCAGTGCAGTAACTCAACACTCAGGAGCAGCACGATGAACACGGTCGTGTCTTCTGCTGACTAGACACTCCATGTTCCCCCTCCCCTAGGGTGCAGGAGCCTTTGCCTGGTGCACACACATGCACTGCCAAGATGGAAATCCTTACCTGGGCCTTTAGACCATCTGACTTGAGTCCAGACATCTCGTATACTGATGTTTTTTCTTAATTCAGCAGGTCCCCATAAAAGGCAGCCAGATAAATATTGATCAGGCCAGCTGTGGCCAAGAGGGGTGGTGCTGTATGTGCCGGTCAAGTGGGCAAAGGGAACAAGAGATCATGACAGAAAGGGCAGGAGGAAGGGTAGAGGTGACCATGCTTTGCAAATCCTTGTAAGGTCTTGAGATACCATCTGACTGTGTGGTCCCAGCAGACAGGGAACCTCTGGCCTCCATTCCCACAGAGAACTGGAAGCAAGTCTTTAATACCATACCTGGGCTTAGCCAACAACTAATGCCTGACCATGCCCGATGTCATCTCTGCTTTACACAGACAAGCAAATGTCACCCTAAGTCATTCACAGAATCTGCTTGTTGGACTACTTCCAGTGTTTCTGTATATCCTTGCTAGAGTGAGGAGCCATTCCCAGGTGCATGAACCAGAGCTGTGCTCAGCTGGTAGCTGGACCTCTGCTGGAAGAGCTGAAGCTAAGTCTGGATTACCAGGTCAGGCACTATAGGAGAAGTAGATCCCTGGAGCGAAAAGATGGCATGTAGCCCCCACAGCCAACTCCTGTACCTTTGAGGCTAGCTCTGCAGAAGTCCCTGGGTTGAGCTGCCTGGTGGCAGGCAGTAGAATCACATCTCTCAATTTTGTGTCATTTCTGTGGGATCCTGAGTGCACTGAGACTGCTCTGGGACATGAACCAAAGCACAGAAAGTGAAGCCAGATGGGAGAGTGGCTTTTAAAATATACCTTCAACATAAAGAAAACACAACTATAGATGCATCCTGAGTGAAATTTGCCTCAGGAATTTGCTCTTCAGAGGTATCTGTCTGCCTGGCCTTTTGCACAGAACAGGGCTCACTCCCCCATTCTGTCCCAAAGGCACTGCGTATGGGACTGACTGCATCCACCCACAGTATTTGGGGACTGCAGTTCACTCCCTTCCTGAGAGCCTGAAGTGCAGGAGAAGCAAGAACAAAGATGTGCAGACTCACCCTGCAATGTGTAAAGCAAAGGCTTGACTGAGAGCTGCGCTGCCGGTGAGCAGGGATGTCTGTGGACAGTGAGAGGGACTGCTCATATCTGCACAGCTGCCACCCCAGACATGTGAATACAGCAACAACCACCATAGCACACACTGCAGTGAAGCCAGGAGGGTTTGCAGTTTTGCTCTTCTTTGATCACATAATGGAGAAACTCAGCTCAATTGCTTTTCAAGCAGCTAAATGCCATGCTTCCTCCAGATTTTACCTGTCTGCTCATGATAACTTTATTTCCCCAAAGCTCTAACAGCCACTAGAGTAAGACTTATAAACCTGAACTGCTTGTGCCTAAAGAAAATACACTTTCATCAGTGGGTGTTTTTTTGGAAATCCCACAAGACTTTTCCCTATAGTCCTATATAGCAAATCCACAACTGCTTATTGTAACAATCCACCCTGTTTTCCAGTAATGGCATTATCCTTGTAATTTTCCATTCATTGAAATCTGGTCTGCAGATGACTAGCTTTGCATGTTATGAGGTGTTTTCTCCAGAACTTTACCCTCATACAGCCTTATTTCCTGTAGAGCCGACTACTGCTGTTGAGTGACCTGCTACCTACTAATTCATTAAACGTCTTTTTTTTTTTTTCAGTGCTATTGACATTTTATCATCTTAGAGCTCTTCCAAAACCACCTGCTGCAGGTGCCTAACTAGGTGCTATGACTATTGCTTTCCACTAGTTGTAAAGCAAGCTGAGGTCTGGCAGGCTGAACCACATATTACCCTCTTGACCCAGGATATGTAGGAGATATACCACCACCTGTCATAGGCATGTCCTGTTCCTTCCTTCCGCCCCACCTCCCCGCTTGCAAAACCTGTAAGTTATGTCTTTAGTTCCTATTCAGTTACTCTTTTACCTAAATAATTGATATACAACACAGCTAGGTATCTAGCTAACTGCCATGTCCGTTTATGGTGATTATAATATGTGCATATTTCAACCCGAAGAAAAAGTTTTGAAAAGCTTGAAAATCTATTGTGCATCATAAACGTGAGAAACCCTATAGAATCAACATATAAAAAAGCAGATGGCAGGCTCCTCATTCTTGACTCACTGTTGCTTTCCTGGTGCACTTGCCCTAGGAAAGCTGGATATCAACCACAACTACATCAATTCCAGCATTCCTTGGTTTGTTATACCTAAAGTCCCAGGCCTCCAGGTGGAACTACAAATGTGTGGGGAATTATAGATCCATGATGAAGGACTCCATGTTGAACTTGTTTTCTAGTTTGTCTTCTTTCAGCTTCAGACCAGTAGGTCTCATTAGGCTTCCTTTTCCTGAGAACTCGAAGAGCAATTTGCTACTTCAAATCCTTCCACATTTTGGTATCTGGGGACATGAACAGATTACCATTAATCTTCCTTTGGATAAACTGAACAGGATGAGTTTCTGATATCACTTATCAGGTCTTGCTCAGACAGTGAGGCATTTCTAATTCTTGGGCATGCAGATGCTTGACTTGTACACAACACCCTTTTCCTGCAGTCAGATATGTTCTATATTGAGTTGATGTCTCCATGCAGGTTCTGCGTACATTCCTGATTCAAAGAGCATGCTCGTTCTCTAAGGCACAGCATTACCCCAGGACCTCGTGCTCGATATCAGTCCTAGACAGCCCATCAGAGCATGTGTATTTGTGGTCCATTCCTCTCTAAGAATTTCTGGATATGAAAGAGACTAGACAGAAAACTATCGGAGGCAGAAAACAGTAATAAAAGAGTAACCTGGAAAAAAAAAAAAAAGGAAGAAAAGGTGGTAAAATAGAGTTAGGAAGCTCATTTCAGTGAACTCTGCTTCATTAATATCAATGCCTATACCCTGGATTTTTGTTGCTAGACCACGAGTTTTGCCCAATATGGAGAGAAATATATCCCTGTCACAACCATCTGAAAATCAAAATTTCTGAA
>VYZT01060284.1:0-25319 GCA_013400735.1 Pomatostomus ruficeps | reverse complement strand
AAAAAAAAAAAAAACACCACCAAGTGATTGTGTAGTTAATCTTGTTGGTTTAGTTGTGTTCCATGGTGATTTTAATTATACTGTAATTTGAGCTAAGTCAAAGGATGGTAAGAATAGTGGCTGGGTAGAGGTTAGTGGAATGTCAATGGAAAGAAGTGATTTGGGGGGCAGATCTGATGGGCTGGAGTATTGCTGTGCTCCCAGTGTGGGGGTGAGGCTGTTCTTGGCATGAGTATGACAGGGAGGGAGCAATGCCAAGAGGCAGGCAGAACTGGCAGGAAGGGATGACAGTTGCTGAGTAGGAAGAGTTATACTGCACTGTTCATGGAAAGGGGCTGAGAAACACTGATGCTGATTAAGAAGGAGGAGGTCAAAAATAGGTCTCAGAGATGTCAGGAAGGATACCACAGGAACAACACTGCAGAGCTGAATACCAGCACCAAGTATCCGCCTTCCCTGGCAGGCACTTCACATCTGTGAGGCTGAACCCTGAGTTCACTTGAGTTTTGTCCTGCCTGACAGCAGTTTCTGCCCTCATGGCTAGAGAAGTATCCAGCTGGTAAATGAGCTTTCAGGTCCATCAATGATGGCTGCAGTTGACCATCAGCTATGGCACCGATGGACTCTAAGCTACTACTGTTTGACCAAGGAGTGTTTTATGCTCTGCAACACTTCAATGTTGTTTAGGTGGACTGACATGGAGCAGCATTCGTTCTTGACCAAAGTATTCCTAAGAAGGTTAACACTCTGCTTGAAATACACCTAGAACAGCTACCTTGGACTGCACAGTCATAAGACACGTGAAGCAATCATTCTTAAGTCCATGCTGCAGCCTTCTAATGGCAATGAGGAGATCCTGAGGGTCAATATTAAGAATACTCATTGTACTGTTAGGCCAAAATATTTTATTTGGATAATAAAATATCAAAGAGACAAAGCTCAGAAAACAAAGGCTGTCTTTCATGGTTTTGTATTGTGTACTGTGTATGGGGCACATAGGTCTTATTACTGAGGGGCAAATGGTAGTTTCTACTGGCATATAATGTATTTCGATGTCTCACATGCCTTTAAACACAAAAGCAGCCACAGGGATGGCAAATGCCTGTGAGCATGGCAGAGCTGACTACATCCCTCTAGTTAGAGAACAGTCTGTGGAAGGAACTTCTGTAGACTCCTTTGAAAGCCATGAACTCTCCCACAGCAAACTTGTACTATCTCACAGGATCAAGACCACAGATTTCCCCACTGATTTTCAAGAGCTCTTGTCATACCAAAGAAAAGCCAGTATTAAACGTGTGCCGCCTTTGCCCCTGCACTTTGGGGACCTCTTATCACAGGAAACACCAAATTTCTGCCTTCAAATTTTGGAAGGACAGAGAATATGTTGCACTTTCTTACAGTGCCCTGAAACATCAGCACGAAAGCTGAAAACTAATGATGGACAGATTGCAAAAAAAATTCTATGAAGTTTGCATTGTGAAGAAGTTGATCCAACTTTTTTTTTTACTTTTTATTTTTTTCCCACCACTCCAACAAAAGCAGGTCTAAGAGTAGCTACCTGGAAGCCTTGTTGCATTTTCCTTTAGTTACAGCACCAGGCTTTGTAGATTTAATAGAAAAAATCATAGTCTAGTTCCTTCTGTTACATACTTGCACAGATTAGATGTTAATATACCTTTTTTACAAGGGTAAAGGTAATGATTTCTGAGCCACACAAATTAAGAAGTATGTCATTTTAGTAAAAATTACTTGAATTCTGTGTATTATTCCCATAATCCCTTTTCCCATTCCTGTATATCAGCATTTTTTCTGTATAGACTCTGTGGCATGTATGCAGTTTTGCTCTTGCTATAGCCATTTCTTGTCAGCAGGATCAATCCTGCTCCTGCCAGGTGCTGAAACTGCTGAACTCGCTTTGGCTGAATAAAAGCTGTGGGTGCGACACCCGCAGCTCTTGGCTCCGATCTGTGGAATGCTACATTTGTATTAACATGTATCTTTCTTTGTGATTTTTTTTTTTTAACTGAAAATGATGGCCTTTGAAACCTCTTCCTGGAGAGAGAGAGAGAGGTTGAGAGAGGGGAAAAAAATACACTCCCCTTGGAATTTAACCTTAATTTGAACCAAGATCACTGAAAGAAAAGCACTTTCGTGCATTGTTCACCAGCTCCACCCAGCCAGCCCCTTATCTGAGTCTCTATTGCCTATAGCTTTGCAACTTCTGCAGTAGTGCTCTCCACATGCTCTTACATGCTTTGAAACCAACCTGGAGACATTGTGACATTGTAATACCAAGAAACACTAGTGATCCCATTTTGCAAATCCTCAGACTGCACAGCACAGCAGCAGGGACTGGCCTTCCATAGGTTTATAAGGGGCCTAGTGTGTATTGCAAATAAACAGCAGTGGCTCTTTCTGACCCCTGGCAAAGGTGACAGCAGCTTCTGAAGCCCCTGAGTCAGCCTCTCTGTACACCCCAAACCAAGGGATATTTAAACATAAGCAGCTCTTCGTTTTAAGCTGATTCCTTGGACTTCTTTTGCCTTTTAGAGGGAAGCAGACAGCCCTTGGTTTGCATGACGTCAACTCGAGGTCAAATTCAGCCTTAAACACACATATAAAAAAGCAAGCTTCCTTGTTTGCTGTTCAGAGGCGGACTTCCACTGTATGTCTCCTGTTGTCTGCACTGGGGGCAACAGCCAGTAGATTGCTTTCCTATTACTTTTTACTTCCTAGAAAAGGCAGACAGCTGCTCCAGGTGTGGTCCGCCTTCATGTTGTCCCCTAACCCCTATCAGCCATCTGCTCCCTGCAGTCATCTCCCTTTCCTGGCATCCCTCAGGTCTCCTGACTTGTGACCACATGGTCCACTTTCCCCCACTTACTATCTGCTTTATATCCCATCCTCACATGTCCTCAATCTTTCTTCGAAGCCCTCATTGTTCATTACTCTCATCCCTGCTTCTCTCATGCTCTACAGTCACAGGCCACCTCCCTGATTCTCCAGGGTCTTGTGTGAGCCTGAATTTCCCACACTCACAGCCCTTTGCACTAAGTGCTGCCTCCCTCCACCTGCCTGCAGATATGGCAGACATCTGGCAGAGGGCAATACGTGGTGCCATCCTGCTAGCAAAATAATGTCCATCATCTAGGGAGCAAACTCCTTAAAACTGAAGGCAGGAATCAGGCATTCTCAATGACTTCTTGAAATAAAGATCAAATATTGTGCGGCTCAGAAGGAAAGAGATGATACTGTTAAATGCACCAGTGGCTTGCCATGTAACCTCCCTTATTTTAACAACTGCCATCTGACTTTCTTTTAGAGAGGTGTTTTGAAAAAATGCCTTTTGTTTTTGTTCTAGATAGTCTAGTAATAAAACCCTACAAGGAAATACTTCATATAGCATTGTTACTGCAATCCTTGAGTGTTTGAAGGACCCCTTGGAAAGAGTGTGAAACAGGAGACAGGACAGAGGAAGCAGGAAAAACCGAAATAAGAAATATCAAGGAGACACGGTCAAGCATGAATCATTTTTTTCGATTGAGCTTGAAGCAAGATCAGATTTCACATCCACCCTCGACGGGGCTGGCATTTTCACACACACGGCAAACCCGTTGGCATGGAGGTGGCTTGATTTCATGGTTATTACAGGGGCCATTGGCATATACTTAAGCACGAGTTAGATAAGGGGGACTGGGGGAAGGGGCGGTTTTCCATTTATTTTAAGAAAACCACAGATGAGAAGAACAATTAAAAAATAAATAAATAACCTTCCAGGCAGGTAGGCAGTTTTAGTAGATACCCACCAGCCACAGAGCTGCATCCCCGGCGCCTCAGCGGTGGCTGGGAGCGCAAGTGGCCCCACGGGGGAGTGACGGCTGCTGCAGCCCTGCGGGGGGAGCGCGGCGGGGGAAGGCGGCTCCGCGCCCCGGGGGCCGCCGCCGGGTGCCTCGGCCCCAGCTCCCTCCGGGGCTTGGCTGGCAGCGGGAAGAGGAGGAGGAGGCAGAGGAGGAATAAATCCCCCTGCGTGCGGACGCGCTTCAGCCGCTGCCCGCCGTGCGCGGATTCCCTGCCCGGGCACTGCCTGCGGCTCTGTGCCGGAGCTGGCTCAGCAGCCGGATCTAGCGGGACGAGGGCGTTCAACCCGTGCTCGTATGAGCTGTGTGCGTGTGGCTTTCAACACAGTCACGGGCTGACACCTCCGCCGAACCCCCAGCACTGTGCAGCGGGAGGGCTGGAGGGGACGCTCTCCGGCCCGCCCGCTCGCCCTGCCCGCAGTCCCGGCCGCAGCCCCCCCGTCCCGGGGCCGATAATCCCCCGCCGTGGTCGGAACGCCACGCACCCGGGACCGTGTGTGCCCGCGGGCGGGAAGGGGGAAATCCCCGTTGGGCGGCGAGCGGGGTCCCCCGCCCTGCGCGCTCCGCCNCGGGAACCGCCCCGCCGCGGGAGGGGGAGAGGCCGCAGCAGCCGCCCGGACACCGGCCCGGCGGGGAGGGGAGGGAGAGTGCCGGGCTACGCAGCTCGGTACCCGCCGTAGATCTTTAATTTTCTAAGTGTCCCGCTCCCTCATTCTGGCTCGGGCTGTCGCATGTGCCAAACTGCAAAGCCTATAGGGCACAGATCCTTGCAGCTGAGGAGAGCTCCAGCCTGTGTCTTCAGGAAATTAAAGAGCTCTGTGTCCTAGTGTGTCTGTGTATTGACTATTTTCATAGGGGTTTAGCTGTGGTTTGCAGCTCAGTATTGAAAGGCGTTATTGATACTTCGAGGGAAAAATTGAGAAAAAGATTTTTTTTCCTTATTTTTTTTATATATTTTCTCTGTGGTTTTCCCTCTTCTCTAATTTTTTTCCTTACTAAGGTTACTGGCTTGGGAACAGCACTGTCATACTTCACCTCATCGACATGTGCTCTGTGTTTGTTGCAGTCTGGAGGATCTGACTGCTAAGAACTTTTCAATACAAAATACATATATTTTGAGTATTTGTTCTTAGACTTCCCAGTCACAAACGATTCACCTGGTTAAGTACAGTGACCTCCCTCCGTCTGAAATTGCAAGTTTAAAAAGGAATTGCTCCTTTCCATACATGTCTTTTCTGATTAATATATACCATAGCTTTTATTCTATTCCAGCATTTCTAGTATGAAGACAATATATACAATGAGAACATATTTATGACTTAGAAAACATATTAATATATATTAAAGACTTGCACGTCACCAGAAACTTAAAGAAGCTGGCAAACCTTTAAGCCAGCACAGTAGACTGAAATGTCCCGGCTTCTCAGATGAATATGTACCTGCCAAAAACTTGAGCACTACTGCACAGATAACCCTATTATCTGACAACTTGTGAAAAACACAGTATCCTTTATTTTCAGTGAAAGAAACATATTTTCATAGGCTCAAGATGAGTCTGGAAATTCATACATTTTCTCCCACCCTTAAAAATATTGAAAGTCTCTTGTGGTTCCATCCTGTGAAGTGCTGTGTATCTCTTAGAGGCGCTTAGAACAGCTATTATTTAATTAGGTCTTATTTCTCATTACATTCCAGTAACCCATAGGTTGTAACCTTCTCTGTAACAGGGCAAAACAGTCCCAGTTACAGAGCTGATGATCAAAGTTTGGAAGTACCCCTGAAGACCTCTTGCTTCTGGCACTAAGGTGTTTCCAGCCTTCATTTGGCTTGAGCATGGGAGAGGCCCAGGCAGTTGTCTCCTCGTGGGCCTGCATTAAGCAGGTGACCTCTCAACGCAGCCCTCCCCTGGGGAAGATGTGTGCCCACTTGTGTGTTTCTGTTTCTGTTTCTGTATGTGTGCTTGTGTGTGAGAATGTCCCAGTGGGGAAGAAACTCACCCACAGGTTGGTCTCCCCCAGATTCCTAGAAGCAACAGAAGGAAACCCACTAATCTATGCTGCTGGTAATGGAACAGAAGAAACTGTCTCTATCCCAGAGTCCTCCCAGCCATCCTTCAGCAACCTTAAACACATCTTCCCCTTGGTTATTGGCATTAAGAGGGTGATCTCAGCTGGCTTTGTTCTAAGGACTGTGTCGAGGAAAGAAGAAGCATTTGGGGATTACCTTCATTCAGCAGAGCATTACTATGTATCTCTTGGTTGTCTCACCTACCCATCCTGGATCTTGAGTGGATTTGACCTAGTGGCTTGCACTCGTATGGGCATGCAAGAGATTTTTACTGCATCAACTTGTATGACCCTCATTTGTATTTATTTTATTTTTGAGGACACTATGGTCTGAGCAAGCCATTCCCACCTTCTCTGTTGTCAAAGGGCACCAGCAGCCTGGAAAGGTGAGGGGATGAGCAAGGACATCTGAGGGTGAAGGAGTCAGGCTAAGACTGCCTGTGTCTCCTTCCCACACCTGAGGGGCATGGTGGGAGCCCATGGGACACACACACCCCCAAGCCCCCCAGGCCCATTTTGCCTACCACTGATAATGCCCAGGCCAGTTCTATGACAGGCTGAAGCCCGTGGGTTAAAGCTCAGGATCCATTTGTTGCTGCATTCATTTTCAAAGATGGAAATGTTCTGAGTGGCTTTGCCTGCCATGTGTACACAGGTTGTTCACTCTGCTGAAACACCCAAGGAAACTCAGATGTGTGTCCCCCAGCCACCCACTGCTCGGCACAGGTGAGGGGCAAGAGCTGGACCACCACAATTCTCTGCCAGTGCCCAGCTACTAGAAAGTAATGAGGGTCTTTGTCATAAACTTGTCTGTTTTTTACNGTCATTCCAAATGAAAGTGACAGTTTAAATCCAATAACCTTTGTAACAGTCTCACTGGAAAAACAGAATACTAAAAATTAGACTTACAGAGCTGCCTTTGACCTCTGCCTGTTAAATCACGATTAAAAAAAATGGAATTCTGTTTAATTTGGCGAATCTCTTGTGTTTATTTTTACTTAGCGCTGCATAGCATTACATGCAACTTTTTGCTCTGGAAGAGATGACGGGCATGAAACCCTGGATAGATTTAAACCAGAAAGAAATGTAGGCTAACTAAGGTCTGAGTGGTCCAGGGAGCTGGAGATGTTGCTATGTCCTGCTTTTTACTAGAAAGAAATCTGGTGTGAAATCAGGGTCTTTGTTGCCTAGGAATTAAGTTGTTGCTGCTGCTTATTCCTTACCTGAACTCCTAATCCCCTGTTTGTGCTATGGCACAAAACAAATTATTTCACATAGACCAAAGGACAGCCTTGTAACAATTAAAGTCTATTGTGTAAATGGCACATTGATCGTTAAGGTAAGATGACTTGTAAAGAGTAATTCTTGGACATGAACTATACAGTCGTTTAATGTACACTTTGGAGAAGTCATTATGCATGGGGAGGTAAATTACAAACAGTAAAATGCTTAGTTAGCCAGTTAACATGTATGCTTGGTCTAAACGGACCCGAGCAGAAACAATGTGAGGTCTGATCCTACTCTTGCAGAAAGCACAAGTATTTTGATACTGCTTTCCCTGGGAACTAATACGTAATTTTAGATCTCTTTAAATTTCTTAAATAAATAAGGAGCCCCTTCCCCTCAAATAAAAAAACTCCTCAAACCTGTATGGCACTTTACAAAGTGGGAAATATCCTGAAATCCTTGAACCTCGGACTCTGCTGAGGTCCATGTAATCTCGGTCACACTCCTTAGGAAAAGAAAAAAGAAAAAATCTACCCCTGCCCAGGGAGTGTTTAAAAGGATGAGTGTGGATCCACTGAAACCAGTCCTGTGAAGGTCAGCTTTGTCTTGTAAGAGGAAAGGTGACAGGGTCAGCATTATTGCACATGATAAACCACCACGGGGGCTGAAAGAGGTCATCTCTCTCCTCCTGTCTCCTCGTTTGGCCAGTGTGTTCCTTCTGGGGGCAAACCGTCTAACGAAGGTGTTGAGATTTCTTATTGCCAGAGAGAAACCCTCGGCTGGCCAGTTTACAGTTCCAGGCTCCCCATTTAGGGTGGGGTGGGGGAACTCCTGTTCTGCGGAGCACAATTTGACTTTTGGGAAGCGTGGTGTCCCTCTAACCCTGCAGAGAAGGCAGGGAGTTTCTGGGTGACGGATGCGATTTGCTGGGACCCTTCCGTGTGACTGCCAACGCCTAGAGGGCATTGCCTCGGAAAAGCATCTCTGGGGGTTCTGCCGGCTCCCACTCCTGCACCTGCATAAGCTCTTATGGGGCTCCTGCAGTGGGCGCGGGGAACTTTGGAAACACAAGCGGGTTCTGAGGTGGGATGGATGCGTGTTTGCCGGCACGCAGAGACACGTCAGACACGGGGTTTGCACCTCCAGCCCGTCTCGCCGCCGCTCCTCGTGCCCGCTGACATGCGTGTAACGCGCCCGCTCAGGGCCCCATCACCGCCCGTCGTACATGCAATGACTTTAGCCTCTCATTGCTATATTTTGCTTGGCTTTGAAACTCAGCCTGTTTGGATAACACTCGATAGAAAACATTTACGCTGAAAGCCAAACAGGCAAATATTTTAATCTCTCATATTAAACACAGCGGTTTTCCAATCGGTTGATTTTTGTGCTCTATTATTTATTTACTTGTTTATGCGTTATTCATTCATTCGCTCCATTCGTTCATTCATTCATTCATCCGCTCTGTCATTCATTCTTCCATCTCTTTCCCTTCTCCGCTGGGCCCGCGGTAGCACGGGCTGTGCCCGCCGTCCCCGCCAGAAGTGGCCCTCCGTTTGTTGCATTCCCGTAGCCTTGGACGGTGTCGGGGTGTGATGGTGCTGAGACACCCTACCCCAACCCCTAGGACAGACTTCTGGGTGTCCCTGCGGTTCCTGGAAGAGGCGCGGGACGCCGGACGAGAGGACTGTCTGCCTGCCTGCCTGCCTGCCTGGCTGCTCGGTGCCTGCGGCGGCTCCCAGCGCCGCTGGGTCTCCGCAAGTCAGCGCCAGCAGCGAGGGGTGGCGGGCACGACGCCGCACCTGGGCAAAGTCCAAGCCAGCGACCCCCGCCCGCGGCCCAGCTGACACGGGGCCGGCCGTCGGGGTGCGCCGCGGCAGGGACGGGAGCGGCGGAACCCTCCGGGCCCGGGGGCGTCCCTGGAGGGAAATGTCAAGAACCTGCAAGCCCACGGCTGCCGGCTCGGCCGGCGGAGGGGGAATGCGCAGTCAGACCACCAACATGCCTGGAGCCGAGCAATCCGCCACTTAATACACTTCTGCAATTTAAACTTCTGGAGACCCCCTCCTTTCAAGCCGATTTGTGATATAGGTGTTTTCTCATTACACTCCCCCCCTTTCCTTTGAAATGCACCCCCACCACCACCCTCCCGCTCCCTTTCTTCTGAGCCCCGCTCTCTAATTCTAGATGAGTATTACTTTGCTCTTTTCGTTGGCCAAGCACAATTGTGTTATTGGAGATAATGAATTCAATCCCCATCAAAGAGTATTAGGAGCGCCTTGGCCCTGTAGTGCCTTTTTTCAAACCAGGAATGAAAGGCAGAGAGAAAATTCTCTGGGTAGCCTCTGCGCTGGCAGCTTTTGAAGTGAAGGGAGGCGGGCATTGTTGTTCACATTTTTGTCCATACGGCTGAAGAAAGACCGGCGGCTTTTGATGAGAAGATGAGAACCGCCTCGTAAGTTGAGCAACAAGTTAGATGGCGAAGTCTTCCCGCTGCCTACTGCCTGTGGATAACATATGTCCCGCATTAATAGGGGCTCAAGGGAACAATTGCCCGGGGGGTGGGGTGGGGAGAGCTCTGCTCTGCACCGTCCAGCGGCTCTTTTTTTTCTCCTGGCGTCCGGACACCCATGCCCCGATGGGGGTGTTTTTAAGGGAGACCCAAGGAGATGCTCCCTGGCTCTTGGTTTGCTCGTGTGTCCACGGGGCCGAGATGGGTAAGCGGTATGCACTGATCCCGGGCTCCACTGAGGGAGAAAAGGGGGACCTCGGTGAGATGTGCTGGGTCACCCCTGCTCGCTGTTTCGTTCTTCAGGGCTCCTGGTGTCCGGGGAGTGATGTTAGGTTTGCTGCCATGTGTTTGGAGGGCATCCCCCCTTTCTAAACAAGAATCTTTATTATTAGTTTGCACGGGGGGTGGAGGGGTGGTTTTGGGTTTGGGTGTTTTCAGACTAAATGTGGGGTCGGGACTTGGTTTTGTCACTTGTTGTTGTTCCCTTTCCATTTCATATAAGTTAATGACATACCTGAAGTTTGTAAAGTACTTCCTTAGATAAAGCAACCAGGCAAGGAAAAACAAGAAGAGGGAAAGCGTCTGTTATTCACATCAGATAACCTTAGAACTAGAAAACTTGTTTCATCCATTTGAATAAGTTCAGACATGCTCTTATTCCAATCTCCTGCCCCGCAGTTCAAAGATTCCCCGCCCCCCGGGCTTTGTTATGCTAAAGAGGTCATTACTGAGAGTCACTATGGAGAGATCCCGGTTTGCGGAATGAGGCCCACCTCCTAGTTACCAACATGTTTACATTTTCTGTCGGTCATAAGCGGAGGAAATGTGTGTTAGCAACCCGCCGGGCAGGCTCGGGAAATAGAAGGAATAAAGGGGGAAATGTGTTTCAGCTATTGCGCAGTAGATGGCAAATGTAGATTATTAGGGAGCACTTAGAGGTATCGGGCACAAAGGCGGTATTCGTCGTAGACATGGTTGCTGGAGAGGGCCAGATCCTACTCCCGGGGCAGACAGCCCTGCGCCTCGGTGCCCGGGCAGGCTCGGAGCGAGACGAGGGTCCCCGGGAGCACGCCTGCCCCTCCGTGCTCTGATAGCCTGGTGGACAGTGGAATCACGCGGGTCCCGCTCTCAGCGGCGCGGGGCAGCTCCCGGAGCCCCCCCTCCACCGAAGCGGGTGCCAGCCCCGGGGGCACAGGGCACCTGCGCATGACCGCGGGTGGCCAAGGGGCCACCTGTCCGTGAAGGGGATGCCCCCCACTCCAAATGATGGAGGTGGCTTTTCTACCGGACGACGGCGGACTCGACACTCTTTCACTGCCAAGTGGTGTGTGAACGGGCCCGATTTCGGAAGCAAAAATGCGGTCACTCGAAACATGTCCACCTGAGGACCCCCGGCCCCTCTATGCCCTCGGGCGACTCAGTGAAAGCGAAGGATAGGGGTCCCAAGTCCTGAGCTGGGCTGAACCAAAGGAGAGCACCGCCGTCCGCTGGGGAAGGCTTGGGCAACCGAGACCGGGCGGGAGACCCGGACAGGCAGGGAGGTCAGTGGCATCCACACCCCGCACACACCGGGGCCCCGTCCCGCCCGCTCCCGTGTCGCCTCCGCGCCGCTTCAGAGCTTCTCCCGCTGCGGGGGAACAGCCTGGGCGAGAGCAGGGCAGGGGGGAACACAGACACGCTCCGGTTCAGCGTGTGTTCCGCCTGCTGACCGGAATATTATTATTATTATTATTATTATTATTATTATTATTATTATTATTATTATTATTATTATTAATATTAATATTAATAATGATGATGATGATGATGATGCCACCCTCTCTGATGGTAGTTCACCCTTGGAATAGCGAGCAGGTGTAGCAATATTTCATGGGGAAAATTAGATAACCAATTGTACAACAACAATATCAAAACAATGACGAACTTCCCTTAAAGTAACCCGCCTGAGCAAAGCCTATTCGAGCAATGTTACCGCAGCAGAGGCGCCATTCCGGAAAATGATCCTTTCTATGAATTCAGCTAAATGTAGGAGTTTTAGGGTGGGGGGAAAGAGAGGACATCGCATCTTTTTCCCCTTGTAGAGACAAATGGGTTCTGCCATGAGGCTACACATGCTTTAAATCCTAATGACTGGAGACAAAGGTGAGCGCTGGCAGTTTGATCTGTCCAAAGTTCAAAGATCTGAAATCTCAATGAGTTTCTGTTTGAGGTGAAGGGGAGAAACAAACACCATGGCAAGACTTGGGCCAGAAAGTTGCACGGTTTGCAAGTGAAATGCGACGTTATTTACACTAATCTATCCTTAACTGCTACTTTGTCACAATGGTCAGAATAATTATTAGAAAATAACCGAAGAGAACAAAGGCATGTTTTCTTCTTATCGCCTCCCGTTTTCCGCTCTTCTCTTCCCCCAACTATTTTCTCCTGCTGAAACAGACCTTTCAAAACTACAAATTGGGGAAAATGTACAAGCTATTTTTAAAAAATTATTACTCTGCCTTTGCTAGTAGCTCAGAAGGCTGGCTTTGCATTGAGAAGAAGAAGAAGAAAAAGAAGAGCCATTTTGCTGCACGACCCTTGACACGTAAATAATCAAACTAATTGCATTTTGATTTTAGCTGTTAACCGTTCTCCTATATTTCCTAAACAATATTGCAGCGTGGGAGTTTTGCGGGGACTTACGTGTACGTTCTGTACTCCGGTCACTGTGCACTATTGTGGTGTGATTTTTGCCTGGTCATTGTGTGTTATGTGTATTTCCACTTATCTCCCCTGGAAACAAATACATATTAATTATATGTATGTTAATATATACAATATATGCATCTATATTCCTCCCGAAAGAACTTTATATCCCATGTTTATATGAGGATAATTTGCTTCTTCACGAATTAAATTTATCATGAAAATGTACACGAAATCTGTTTATTTATTAAGTCTCTGATTTTAAAATGTTCTTTTCAGAGTGATTAATCGCATATGCTGACACATATATGCCTAGATTCCGTTTTATCATGACAGAAAAGAAACCATACAAAGTGCATTTGTTATCACAATCCAGGGTTTTATTTATAATATTACTGTAAAATTAAAACCGAGACAATTGCTCTTCTAAAGAGCATTACAGTAAGGAAATTCATTTATTTCGTGTTTATGCTGACGGACCAATTTCAATACCTACTCAACACATTTCAAAACTATTTTTGAAGCTATGCCAATGGCTGAAGTGTTTTCTCGCGCCGTTCTTTTACGATTTACTTATGTTTTACTGACACTAATAGGATTCAAATGAAAAACTGTTCCGTAAATTTTTTCTTTCTCGTCTTCCCGGAGTCCCGAATATTTCAAATTCATTCCTTCCAAATAATATACATCCTCCGATTGTTTGCTGATGTAGATGTCAGTGTTGTCCATTCGCACTCAGGAAACAACCCAGCAGTCACTTGTGATTTTATTTCTCCCACTTGTCTTGAGCGACTGAAGTTGCTTTTATTCCACCGACTCTTCCCTTTTGCGAAGGGCAGGTGCTGTTCGCAGGTGCTCCGAGGAGGTGCTACGGGCGGGGGCCCCATCGTGCCCCTCTTGCCGGGAGGCGCAGGACTGTCGGACCCCGCGGCAGAGGAGGGCTCTGCTGTGCCAGGGGACCCTTCCGCGTCCCCTCTACCCGGGTTGCAGAGTCCGCGCCGCGTCGACTCGAGAGCCCCTGCTCTGCAGGCGCACCCAACATCTGCCCCTTAGTCCCGGGCCGGGGGCCTCCTCACCGCCCAAACTCCGCTTAAACCTTTACAGAGATCCCCCGCCGCCCCGATTTAATCCCCGATTGTATTTATTGACGCTAAATGAGCCGTTTTCGCTCCCTCGCACGTGGCCTGTCGGAGGTAATTGCCGAGCAGGAAAAGACGAAGTTTCCCTATTAAATTGAGGTACCGGTCGGAGCCTGGAACCTGAAGCTTGGCGGGCTCCCGCTCTGCCTCTGTCCCGGACGCGGGGTTGAGACACCATCTCTGACAGGGGCAAAAGCTCCGCACCCTCCAGCTCCTTCCCTCCCAGCACAGAGCGACCGGTCCGGCTGGAAGGAGATGCTCGCAAACTCCTCTCTACACACTGCGGGACGAGGGGATGCACCCTCTTCTTGTGGAACCCATTTTTAGCTTATTTTGCCCTCTGGCCGGGGGTTCCCTGAGCATAGGATTGAAGCAGCAGCAGCAGCAGGGCAGCTAGGAGTGGAACGGAAAACGGGACTCTTCTCCAAGCTGTTGATTTCCAGCTCTTAAACTGATCACAGAATGCTGCGTGCTTTGCGCCAGGGACCCGCGTTTTCAACATGAGCTGCATCCCTGTCTTGTCAGTGGATCATTGCCCACCGCAGACACCATTTGCCTACGAGAAGAAAGGGGAGGAATATAATCTTGATGGCGAGTGGCGAAAGGGCACACGCTGCATCCGTGACAGGCTCCGCTCCTTATCTCCGAGAGGTTTGGAGCCGCGTCGGTCCGCTTAAACCCTTTTATTACCCACGCCCCAAATATTTCCATTACACACGGTCTGTGCTCCTCAGCTGATATGTGAAACTTGCTGCCTTATCGCTGTCGGTCGATTGATATTTTCCGTGTATAAGCCAAGGCATTAAATCAATGTCTCCACTCTGCAATGGCACATTCTCTATAGACTAGTCTGTGGGAGACAAGTGAAGTCCTGCTGAAAATTTGCTTCATCCTGTCTCGATTCTCACGAAGCTCCTTTTGGCAGAAGAAGCCGGGCTTTAAATAGGATCCGCCTGCCCAGACTCGGTGCCGAGCAGCCCGGAGCTGCCCCTGGCTGCGGGGGGTCTGTTGATGTTTGCCATTTCGGGACATTCAGAGGCGAACGTGCCACGCAGTCGGGCCATAGCGTAACCGGCCGCACACGGCGACGGGGACAGAACCCCCTCCCCCGCTGCAAGACCCGCGTGCAGCAGCCGGGGGGAACCTCAGGGAAATGCCCTCCCGACCAAGCGCACCCACGCAGCACGACGCGGGAGACAGCTTCGTGTCGCCGGGAGAGCCATGCGCGCATCTCCGATCCGGATCACCGCTGATCCGGCCACACTTGCAAAGCAAAGGGGCTCTCCCAAGACCTTTTTTTTTCTCCCGTTTTTCGCTGGATAGTAGAGCTGGAGGAATGTGGTGAGATTTCGGGGACGCTGGCTTGGCTTTTCTTTTCTAAATCGAGCCTTAATTTAGTTTGTCGCCCCTGTCCCTAACCCGCCAGGGGGCAATTATGTGATAATTACGAGAATTACGCGGTTCTTTCATCTGGCGGCCGTGCACGAACAGGGCTCGGCACAGAGAAATCAGTTCACACTTAAACTCTCCTCCCCCGACAAAGTCTATTGCTGGGGACCAGAGCTCTCCAGGGCGGCTGCTGGTGTCTTTCCGACGGATGGTTCCGAGCCAGAACTATAGAGCGGGATCTGGGCCTTTCCAGCGGCCTGGAGCGGCGTGGAGCCGCCTTAGGGATGCTCCTCGTGGGCGTCGTCCCGTCCGGCAGGGAAACGCCGAGTCTGGCTGCCGCCGCCCCGGCAGCCCTGGCCGCAAAGCACCCAGGAGGTTAGATCGCCTCGGGTGGCTTTTTCCTGCCATCCCTCAACATATCCCGGCACCGTGAAGTAGGGGGAAAAAAAAAAAAAAAAAAAAAAAAAAGATACCGCCACACACAGACCCTCACAGGCCCGTGGCATGGCAGCGACCCACAAGCACACCCTGCGGGCGCATCCCCCGCCTTCCCTCCGCACAAGCCCGGCCGTACAAACCTTTCGTCTTCACATCCACTCTTAACGCACTACGTTCTGGTTTTCTTGCACATGACTCCGTCCTCCGCAACCCGCCCCAGAAATTTTGTAATAAAATAGCAGAAGTATTTAATTGATAACATTTGATTTATTTAAAGTCCTTAACTGCAAATGATCAAAAACATACTTCACGCATTAAATTCTCAGTTATCGTTTTAAATCAAAATATTTTTTCAATTACAATCACATTTATAAAATTAACAAAATTTCTTAAATTCACGTGTAATTATTTTTTTTACTGTCATTTAAAGAAATTTCCAGCTGTAAAGAAAGAAAACAATATAAACCATGCAATAAATTAAGAACATTGAAACAGCGAACAGGAATAATAATAAAACCCGTCTGGCTATGCTAACACCGTGTAAAACTGTGGAAAGTGCAATAACACTGGATGAAATAAGCTAACGATGGCGATAATTAAACGGCCACAAAAAATTTATTAAACAAGTTTGAAAAGGGGGGAGAGACAGAGCTGTCCTCTTTTCCTTGCATCAGTGTAATAGTCAATGTTTCCTAGGGAAGGGGGAAAGTAACCTGGTTATAGATACACAGTTCTGACTGGTACACAATGAAGACGCTTAAATTAAATAAGTATGTCGTCCACATGTTGATGAGAGTTCCTGATTAACTAGAATCTTCAGTAACAGATGGGAAGGAAAAAAATCCAACTGGCTGTGACCTCTTGTAACTTTATATTACATCCCAAAACAGGTAACACTTGGAAAAAGATAAGGGTCGCATCCTGCACTCCAAAGCTCCAGTTGGTCCCCTCGGGAGTGCAGGATCCGGCCCGCAGCATCCGGGTTTATGCGGGTTGTACTAGCCGAAGGTTTATTTTGCAAGTATCAAAAGGATGATCCGAGAAAGTAAATAGTCCTCTTGTTGCTTAGAGATTCTCTTAGTGTTTTGCTACTTCACAGCAGTATTGTCCTTCAAAGCCTTTCTAATTAAAAAAAAAAAGTCTTAAATGTCTACTCGCTTCTTCATCTCCGTATTGTTAAAGTATTGCCACATACCTGTAAACTTACATGAGATTATAGAACACATAAGGGAGGGAGACGAGGGAGCGGAAAGCACAAACAAGTAGTTTACAAGCTCAACATTTTTTTCTTCTTTTTAATAACACCCTGCATAGGCTTGGGAGGTCTCCGGGGAGAGGAGCTGGGCGGCAGGGGCCGGAGGGAGTATGTACAAGCGGGACGCGGCCGGCTTTCCAGGAGGTCGTGGTGGATCATAACAACACACAACGCGTTGCGAGACAATTAAAAAGTAACAGTCCTTTGCACGCAGCGTGCGGAAACACCTTGGTTTGTCTCAGGGAAAGCGGGGGGAGAAGCCGGGGAGAGGAGGAGGGGTCTCGGCCCCGGCGGCGGGGGTTGCACAGCTAGGAGGTGTTTAGCACGGGTCTGGAATACACACCTTGGTAGTAGGAGGGCTCTAGGGCCGAGGGCTCGATGCTGCTCCGGCCAGCCATGGAGGCGCTGCCCAGGGGCAGCCCGCCGGGGATGCTGGCCCCGTAGGAGGAATATTGCAGCGCCTGCTCGTAGGCTTTGAAGTCCAGCTTGTGCTGCTGCTCCGAGGAGGACATGAGGTTGTTGATGGAAAACGGGTGGTTGAAGGAGTAGTGGGGATCGCCCTTGAGGTGGAGCTGGGGTTCATGGGCTAAGGAGTGAGGGGGGTGTGGGACGGAGGCCAAGGTGGGTACAGAGCTGATGGTGGAGGAGGCGGCCGAGGCCGAGGTCTTTAGCTCCGTGCTTGATCCACTGTGGTCCATAGACTGGGGGCTGGTGGACGGGTTGGAGCTGGAGAGAGAGGTGGTGGTGTCCAGCTGTGTAGGTTTGTTGTGGCCTCTGTGCAGGGGGGAGTTGGAGCTTGAACTAGAGGCCCCAGCCTGATCTTTCCTGCCCTCCTGAGTGGCTTTACTGTTCACCGGCTTCTCGCATTTGAAGCGCTTTTGCCGGCGGAGGTAACAGCCATTTTCAAACATATTGCCGGAGTCGGGGTGCAGGGTCCAATAGGAGCCCTTGCCAGGCTTGTCGGGAGAGCGGGCCACCTTGACGAAACAGTCATTGAAAGAGAGCGAGTGGCGGATGCTGTTCTGCCAGCGCTGCTGGTTCTGTCGGTAGTAGGGGAAAAGGTCCATGATCCACTGGTAGATCTCACTCAGCGTCAGCATCTTGCTAGGTGCCTGCTGGATGGCCATGGTGATGAGGGAGATGTAGGAGTAGGGCGGCTTGGCGTGGGGGTAGGTCCGCTTGAAGGACTTAGCGTCCCGTGTCCTGCCGAGGTTGGACTGGGTGTAGGCCATGGGGCTCATGCAGGGGTTCATGCCACCGTAGGGGCTCAGCCCGTTCATGGGGGCCGGCTGGGCAGACATGGCGTTGATGCTGCCGGGGCTCAGCGCCGTGCCCATGGCGGCCACGCCGGCCGGCATGCCGTTCACGGGACCCGCCGAGCCTGCCGGCATGCCGGCCACGGCGCCGGGACTCAGCCCGGCCCCCAGTCCCGTGTTGGCGTAGGACATGTTGAAGGAGCTGGAGGTCATGTTGCCGCTTGTCGTCATGGTGTTCATGGTCATGTAGGTGTTCATGGTGTTCATGGAGCCCAGCCCCGAGTTTATGTTGCTCACAGGCACCGAGGAATAGGCCTAGGGCAGCGAGACAAAGAGACGGAGTTAGAGGGGAGAGAGGTGTGGCAGGACCCCGTAGGGGCCGGATCCGCCCGCCTGGCCCAGCCAGCCGTGCAGCCGTCCTGCGGCGGGATGCCGGGCGTTTCCCCGACACCAGGGAAAAAGCTTCCCCAAAGGCGCACGGAAAGACAGCTGTTGCCACGAAAAGGTCTATTTCATATTTGCTGCCGCCATGAAAAGGTCTATTTCATACTTATATACATTTATAAATAGACACGGAGATGGGGTGCTTTCTCCGGACGCGCTGCGGGTTTACCGGCGTGTCGCAGCTTGCGCGGGCTGCACCGGGAGCAGCGGGGCGCACGGACCGACCGTCTTGCCGGAGCCGCTCCACACCCTCGCGGAGCCGGGCTGCGGGATCAGACTGCCCAGGGGGAGGTGTTCTCCCGGCGCATACCTGTATTTTGTTGTTTTTGTGTCCTGTCTCGCTCTTTAAATACTTAAACTCAACAGAGTATTGAAATTGCTGGGTGTACACTGCGCCAAGGAGAAAGACTGCTTGCATTTGCTGAGAAAAATTTGACGCATCTGTCTTCCTTCCCGCACTAATTTAATTTTCTTTTCTAAGAAACATACAAGATGTAATAATGTCTTCTTGCAAAATAATAATAATAATAATAATAATAATAATAATAATAATAATAATAATAATAATAATAAACCCCTCACCCAAACCAAACAGGTCTTGTCGGCCCGTTTTATCTGTGGAAAGCTTCCCCCTTGTCTACATTTTCTACCAAAATCGTCTTTAAGTTAAAGTTTTAAAAAAAATCAACCAACCAGTCAAACACCCAAACTTTCCCAAAGTATGAAAAGCCTGAACTTTTCCTCTCTGAGATTTTCTACAATTGCAATACGTGGGAAAAATTGTAGCACCCTACCATATAACACAACTCTTTAAAAAGGCAGAGCCGGAGAGCCTGAAATTGCGCTTTCCTCTACGGCATCTGATTTAACAGGAGAGGGAAAGACGCTCCCAGTTTACCAAAATACGGCTAATATGGCTAAGAAAAGGAGGTTTAAGCAACGGTCAAATATATAAAATTAATTTCTGATCCTCACCAATTTCACGAGCTTATAAACGCGATTTTAATTTAGAGGATCACATTAATTATTTGCGATCTTAGAACGTGGCTGGGTTTCCCATATTGCATTCATGCAGTTATTCAAATTAAATGGCAAGAGAGGAGAAAAGATTGCAGTTTAAAAAATAGCAAAAGCGAAGTTCGCTTAACTTTATGTTTGTGGACAATGAGTATAGCGAGGAAAAATTAGTCTGGAAACGGCACATAATTAGGATTACCCTTATTTGCCCTTAGCCGACTTTCCTTTATTAAAGGAGATGCCAGCCGGGTGACACGTATCTGCCTCTGTCCGCGTGGCCCTGTGGGCGCGTGTGCCAGCTCCGGGTGCGGGACGAGGCGTGGGGACTGCGGAGCCGTGTGTCCGGGTATGCTGATGCAATGCCCGGGTGCGCACACCCAGGTGCCTGCCTCGCTGCCGCACTTCCTCAAAACGGCTCCTTCCCGGGCGGGAGGTGGCCCACCGTGTGCTGGCCGCGCTGCCGGGCGCTGGCTTCCCCCGGGACCCCACTGCAGAGTCCCAGTGCGCGGCGCGGGCCTCAGGCCCCACAGGGCCGAAACGCGCCGCGGGGAAGGCTCCGGCGCTGCCGTGGCCCTCTCCTCCGCCGCAGTTGTGGGCGCTTGGACCGGTTCTTCTCCTCCTTAGGCACGGCGCTGTCAAACAGAGGCGGAGGGCGGAAGCGCCTCCGGGGTGCCGCGGTCCGGCCCGGGTCCGGGTGGGGGGCGGCGGGTCCGGGTGCGGGCCCCCTCCCGGCCCGGCTCTCGGCAGCGCCGCCAGCCGGCTCGCGGCAGCAGCGCATGCCGCAGGCAGCCCGTCGGCAAAGTACGGACAAACGGCCGGTTTGCCCCCTCCTTTCCTTTCCCCCGGCTTTAAGAGGTGAGGGCCCGGTGGTGGCGAGTAGAGAGGCCGGAGGTCCCGCCGAGAAGCTCGGGAAAGGCGCTGCCCCGGATCAGCACGCGCTGATGCCCGTCTCCCTCGGCCCCTGCCATCTGCCGGGAAGGAGTCGGGTGCCGGTGGCGCGGCGAGTCTTCTGCCCCGAGCAAAGAGTTTACGGGGTGCTTTTGTGCGCGCCGCGAGAGAAGATTACGCCTCTTAAATGAGATCAAGGGCTGCCCCCGGCCCCCCGGCCCTCCTGGCGGGTTCGCAGCCGCCCCGTATCTTCCCCAAACACCTCCAGGGCTCCTGGAAGCTGTGTTTTCCTTGGGGAAGCCTAGCCAGTTTCGGCGCCGGAGGGAGGGGGAAGGTACGTTTGCGTTGGCAGGATCGGGACTGCAAACCGATTCCTCCGATTGCTGCTCCCTCCAGACCCCCAGCCACCCCCAGGTCCTCCCCTCCCCTGCACAGGGGCAGTAGCGGAGCCAGACCCTGGGATTTACTCACCTCCTGAGTGTCGGCGTAGTAGCTGTTCCAGTCGCTGGTTTCATGCCCTTCCATTTTCACAGTCCCTAACATTATGGAGCCAACCTGCCCGGTGTAACCATCCAGCCTTCTTGCAAGCGAGCGACGGGCAGTAGGAAAAGAGCCCGAAAGCCCGACCTAGAAGGAAGCCAGCTCTCAGGAGGGGCCGGGGGTGCTGAATTCTGCTCTATAACCAGCCAAAAAGGAGGCAGGGAGCGGTGTGGGGCGAGACAGTTGAGAAAGTGAGGAAGTGCGGCTGGGATGTGAGTGGAGTTGAGCTGATGTGGATCTTACGTCGCAGAAGTACCCACCTCCTCCTCCTCCTCTCCCCATTTGTCCGCCGCACAAAGGCGTTCGCACCTACAAAGCCAGAGATGCACCTGCAAACAAGGCAGTCCCCCTTGCCTGCAACTCCCCCGGGGCGGCACTTTATTTGCAAAGCTGCGTAATTGGTTTAAGCTTGTGGGGAAAGAAGGAGAGACAGAGGTGGGAGAGGGGGAGAGAGGGGGGCGGGGGGCGGGACGAGATGGGACGGCGGACGGGCACGACCACCCTTTCAGGTGGACAGGACAAATGCTGGGAGGAATCGGGGGAAATGAAATGAGGTGGATGAAGGAAGGGCAGCCCCCTCTATTTGAAGAGTACGCAAAAGGCCATCCATCCCTAAACCCCTGAGATTAGAGGCAGTATTTACTGAAGTCCGGTAGATGCTCCTTTAACTTGATGGCTGGGACGTGTTTCAAAGTCCCGAGTCCCGAAATCCACAGGATCCCCCCCTCTCCCACTCCTCACTTCAAAGTTGGTTACCGCGCAGGTACCTCCAGGCCCTGCCGCGGTGCCCCACGTTCCCACCGCCCTCGAGGCAGGGGATCGGATTAGGCGCTCCGGGCTGAGAGCAGGAGGCTCGGCTCCGCGCTCCCCAAAGCTCTCCCAACCCTCCCCTCACCCCTCTTTCTCCGGGCTAAACTAGCCGTTCAAACGGGGTACCGTCCTATGTGGATGGTGATAATGATATTGCTTTTTCGGGTGCCTTACGTTTAGAAACCATGTGAGTCACCGTGCTGAGACATAATACTACAGGTTCCCAATAAATACGGACAGAGGCCTGAATGCGGATCCACGGTAATAACCTCCACTTGGCAAACATCAGGTGAGTCACTAGAACCATTTTATATCTTTACTGTGGAAAGCCTTCAGCCCAGAAGGCTCATTTGGAAGCCTTCTCTGATGCCAGACACCCAGGAGCAGCAATAATAGGTAGTGGGTATCTCATTTCCAACTTCTTGCTTATTGACTTTGCTGATTTCTCACAACGAACAGGGGAGGAGGAATCTACACAGGTTAGTAAAAGTTAAAAAACACCGATAAAACAAACTGATATTGGACAAAGTTTTTTATTATTATGGAGGGAATCTCTCAGTCTCTGCAGACGGATCAAACATTTTCTGCCCTGTCCGGCTCTTTGAGCTTATGTCAACACCACAGACTTTTCTTGAGTTTCTCTCTCCTATCCCTTGTGAGTTCGTTCCCACCTAGCTGCTAGAACTTTTATCATCTCATAGTAGAAAACACAAACCAAGAATTCAACCCCCCAAAAAAATCTACACCACCACCCAGCAACTAACATCCTACTCCGCCCCCCCAACCCTACACAACTTTTCTGACATTGGGAACTTGAAGGGGAAATAAAGTTTCCTGGGATTTTGAAAAAGGCTTACGTATCATACCACACAAACTACAATACACGCCTGGGTCTGAATTTCAGCTTGATGGGTTTATCGTTCAGCATGATCACAGTTGCTTCTACAGCGATTTGTTCTCGAGTGATCTGCGGAAATGTCACAAACAGGATTTTAAAGTTTCTTTTACAGACACAGGATTAAAATGATGATATATAGCATACCTCTGCTTCGACAAATATGTTTTAACTTGTTCCCTAAATCTATTTTCTGTTACCTCTTTCTTTGTTCTTTCTCTCCTCATCTNGTGGTATGTGATTACTATATTATTCCGGCCCTGTAAAACTGTGCAGCTTACTTCTAGGTGAGCTGCCTTCAGGTTGCTAAGGATGGTGGCCAACACCTACACAACAGGAGGGACGATACAAGAAATGTGCTTGCAGTGGGAAACAGTTTCAACCAGGCTACCTGAGACAGGGGAGCAAGTCTGACACCACTTAATGCACCTTCTCCTTCTGTGACCACCTTATACCATCACCACCCCAGTCACTTCTTCACACGTGTACTTGGCTCTCCAGAAACTGGGATCTACACAGCTGAGTTACAACAGTTCATCTGATGCTAATCTAGATGCTTTTTGTTGGTGATTCCATCCATATAACTCAAATGTTGTTTCACAAGTGTTCTTTCTCTTTCACTATGATCAGGAAAATTAATAAACCAAGAGTATACATATTTTTTAAAATTTATAAACCAAGCTCCATCTTCAAGTTGTTCAAGCTGTAAATTTAGGTGAAAACAAACAAAGAAACAAACAAAACTGCAGGCTGTTTACTGCTTTAGACTTCTTGATTGTGTGGCATGCATTGTATATAGCTGTATTTGCTTTGCAAGAAAGACGTAGCTCAATCTCACTGGTTACAGGCGCTCCAAAGTCTGTCACCCCACAAGGACACACATCTCCGGCAAGAACCAGGTATAGGCAGAGAAAACAGAGAAATTTATACTGAAGTGGTTTCCGGATCACCCAGTCCAGTCTTCTGCTCAAAGCAGGACTCATATCACATTTACAGCTGAGTCTTGAAAAATCTCCAAGGATGGGGATGTCACGGCCTTTCTGGGCCACCTGTTCATGTCTGGCCAAAGTGAATTTTTTTCCTAATATGACCTTCCCTTGTTGCATGCGAGTCTGTTATCTCTTCTTTTACCCCGTGCACCTCTGAGAGGGGTCTGGCTCTGTTTCTGTAACTCCCTATCTCTTTTAAATGGGGGTTGATCATTATTAAATCCTGCGAGGCTCAATCATTTTCCTCACTAACTTTGTTAGTAGTTCTTCCACTGGACTCGCTGCAGCTTTCTGACATTTCAGGGTGGGTGCAGAATTGGACAAAACCCCTAGACAAGGTCCCATGAGTGTTGTGTAGAGAAGAATAATCCCTTCTCCTGACCAGCTGACACTCTTCCTAGTGCTACTCAGTATGCACAAGACACTGCTGACTCCATGCTTACTGTCTCCGTCAGACCTCCAAGGTGACCTTCCGTGCATATGCTACTTGGCCAGCTGGTCTCCTGTCCTCACTGATACTCAAGGGGTTTTTTTGTCCCAGGTGCTTGACACAGCACTTCTCGTTGCTGAACTCTTGGAGATTTCTGGCAGCCCAGCTCTGCAGAGTGTACCAAGGTACCTGGGAATGGCAGCCCTGCCTCCAGCCAGTCAACTGCTTTACTCAGTTTTGGGGAATACCAGTCAAAGGTCCATTCCAGTCAGTTGGCTCATCTACTCTGCAGCTCCTGCAGTGAATTTGCTCCTGCAGCTGTCTACTTTGGAAAAATGAATTTTCTTACAAAATACTGGCAGCACAAAAATGGCAGCAGTGTGAATTGAGGAAAGCTGCTGTTGGCCAACGTTTGGATTTCTGCTACTAAACTCACCAACAGAACAGCGGCACACAAAGGTTAGTTTGGACACTTCTATATGAGGCACATATTATTGAATAGGTAAAATTGTGAAGAACTGAAGAGCCATGGAAGCCCTCAGCAGAACAGATAGAAAAAAAAAGGCCTACAAACTGAGAAGTGAAAAAGTGACTTAAGAGAGACCAGAAAACAGTTTGTTTTATAGTCATGGACCTCCTCTCCCATCTGGTATTTATGCTACACACACACACACACACAGACACACAAAGCCACAAATGCATGCATATATGTTTCTACCCTCCGAATTTCAAGGCACACAGAGACAATTAAGTCACCCAGATTTTAAAAGCAGATAAAATATTTCTTTAGATGGCTTTTTGACATCTGCACACAGTTATCAGTTTGGTTTTTTTCTTTAAATCAGATTGTTTGCCTCAAGCATACACAGAAAAGTCTTACACTAAAAAATAAGAAGTTCCTTGAGATGAACAGAAGAATTGCTAAAAGCAGTGGCAGAGAAGAGATTGTTCTGCCTGGTAAAACCAGAGAACCTGCAGAATAGAGGATTGCTCAATGGGGCCAGCTACAGCATTACCTGCCAAGTCAGCCACTCTCACAGACTGGGAACTAGCAAGCGAGAGACACAGCCAGTTGGCTTTGGCGGAATATTTATGGAGGATGCAGAGGCTTATTTACTGAATAATCTGGAGACCATCTGGTGGTATCCAGTGACAAGAACACTGAGCTGAAAGTAGAAAAGCCTGAGCTCTATTTCTGGCTCTGCCAACTATTCTCTGTGACCTCTGGTGGCTCACATTGCCCATATACAAGTCACAAAAAAAAATCTACTCTCATCTCTAGGAAATTTTGATACTTCAGTAAGAATTCATGCTTCCTACTATTTTAGTAGTGTGATTATTCATCTACATTATCAACAATCACTTCAGAGTTAATTGCTGGAATATTTTTTGAATCTGTGTTTGCCCCCTTTATTAACAGAAAGATTACAACCACCTCAACGGAGGTAGTACATAATGTGGAGTTAAACCAAAAGAATTTCAAAA
>VYZT01060277.1:10308-22648 GCA_013400735.1 Pomatostomus ruficeps | reverse complement strand
TCCACCCCAAACCATTCCCCAATCCCAGGAGTAACCCTGAGGGCAGCCCAGCCCTGGCAGGAGCGGGCAGCACGGGGCAGCAATAACTGCTCCCCCCCAGCCGGGCCTGACCCTTGGGCAGCCCCAAACCGGCGCCACAAAGATGGCACGAGTTGTTTGAACACACGATGGGAGCCCCTGGGTGAGCTCGAACTCCACAGGGTGCTGTGAGGCCTCATTAATTTGTGTCCAAAAGCACTCGGAGGGCGTCGGATGAAAGAGGTTATTATGGGATTGCACAGAGATCCTTTATCCCGCAAGATGGGAGCGGGAACGGCCCGGCCACGCTCCCGCTTTAAAGAGCACGGGCTGTTAGCACCGAGGCCGCTGATGAATAGCAGCTATTTTATATTTTTTTGTGTTATGGAAATGATGCCGCATCTTTCTGGTGATGACACATTGTCCTGGCACACGAGGACGAGGAGCTCCTGGTGAAAAACAGCGAGCTAATTATTCCCTCCTAAAAGCCTGCGATGAGCAAATGAGCCTGGACTCAAATCCCCCTGTCCCCGCGGTGCCCCTGGGAGAGTTTGGCTCTGCTCCAGCAGCCCACCGAGCTGATTTTGGGTGGCTGGGGCACTCCTAATGCTGCAGTTATTTGGGGAGGGGAAAAAGGACCCATCAAAAGGTGAGGGGAATTTTGGGGAGTTTTGCCCACCACTCAGGAGATGTTGGTGAGTATCCAGAAATTGGGATTTTCCTGCTGGGATAGAAAACTGGATTAGAAATCAGCCCCAACCCTGGTGCTGAGTTGTTTCTTCTCTGTCTCCTCCCTGAGGACAGGATCAGGCCCTTTCACATCACCCTTTATGGCCGTAGATCTGGGGAATTGCAGCCTGCAGGATGAATTTCTTTAATTGTAGGACAGGGGATTGGGCTGCTCGGAGCCAAGCCGGGCACAGCGCAGCCCCCAGCGTGGGTTTCTGGTGGGGAGGTGTCGTGGATGCAGTTGCCATGGAAAATTAGGGATGGAGAAGGAGCTTATGAAATAATTAACAGGTAGCAGAAATAAAAGAGGATCATGGTGGGGCTTCTGCTCCGTTGTCCGTGCTGTGGAGGGGAACTGACCCTGAAAGCAAAGAGATGGGAAAAGCAGGGAAATAAATCCCACCTAAATCCGAGCTGGGGCTGGGATTGTCTGAGTTTTGTTTTGTTTTCTGTCCAAAAAGCAGAAATTATAAATCCAGGGCATAGAGAAAGCAGGAGCTGAGCTCCCTTCTGACCCAGCTTGCGGTGAGGGACAGGCAACCTTTGTTCCCAAAGGATGGAGAGGCCTTGGGGCTCCACAGGAGCTTCAGACACCCCTGGGACAGGGCATCTGGAAATTGGGGGGTTGAAAAAGGGAAGAGACACTGGGAGGGGACACTGGGAGGGGACACTGGGAGGGGACACTGTGTGGGGAACACTACAGTGATCTGAGACCCTGTCACAGAAGGGAGAGTTTTAGAAATGACATTATAGAAATTTTAGAAATTACAAACATCCCCATGGCAAAAAGGCACCCACGGGAACACCTCTGTGGGGTGTCAGTGCCAGCCCTGAGCAGGGCCCGGGCTGGACACCCCATTCCCATGGCAGCAGGAGGCTCCTTCCCTCCCTGCCGTGGAGCACGGCCCCAGATATATCTCTGCACCAATTTCTGCAGCACGGCGCCGCGCTCCCTGCGTCTCCCCGAGACACCAGTTGGCAGATCTGTGCTGTGAATGTCACCGCGAGTCTTTCGTAAGAACTTCTCCCACCATCCCATCAGGAGCAGGGAGACGGGAGGACCATCTGCCAGGAGCTGAGCGCCTCCCTCCCTCGCCAGAGAAACCCTTCCCGGGGCCCACTCAGCCTCTCCTGGGTGTAACAGCCATGCTTGAGTCTCCCACATTTCTCCTCGGGGCCAAACAGGTCCTTTCTGTCCCCCCTCATGTCTCCTTTCTGTCCCCCCCTCTGATGGTCCTGGGGGTGAGGGCCTGACCAGGTCTTGAAGCAGCTCCTCGTGGGCGTTTTTAGCCCTCAGCCCTGAGATCATCCAGGGAAAAGCATCCATAGGGTTGTCTCTGTCTGTGAGGCTCCTTCCCCAAGACAAGGAGCAGGATAAAAGTCACCGAAATCTGATTTTGTCACTCCCCAGGGGACAAAGAGCTGATCCCTGCCCGTAGCCAGCAGCCTCTGGGACAGGGGAACCACAGGCGGGCAGTGCCAGGGAGAGCTGGGTCACCCAGAGAGGATCCCAGCCCAATCCGAGCTCGCTGCCACTCGGGGCTGCACCTCCAGCCTGTGTCACCTCCCAGGCCAGCGTCCCCAGGCCCAGCAGAGGGAAGGGAAGGGTCTGAACTGAGGGTTTATCCCAGCTTTGACAGGGGAGAGCCAGAGGAACAGGATATCTGCATCCCCAGCTGTTGATACACGAAAAACCACATTTCCAAATGCTTTTGAAAGCTGATTCAGAAGTGTTCTTGAAGAAAATCCTCGAGCAGGAGCAGGGATGTTTGCAGGAGCGCCGGGCACCACTGGGCTGGCACAGCAGCAGCAGCGGGGCAGTTTGTACCTGCGTGGGAAGAGTCGGGGCTGGAGTGGGAATTGGTGCCGGAGAGAAAAACCTCAGGGCATCCAAGATGATTCTGTTGATGCTGTTGTGCTCAGCGTGAGCTGGGAAAGGCCAGCGTGGTCCTTGCCCCTGAGGAGCGAACGATTTCAGCGCTTGGATAACGAGCAAAGGTGTTTTCTGAGGGAAAAGAAGCGAAATGCTTTTCCTCTCGCGAGGCGCTCGCTTTCTGTAAGCCGCCTGCAACACTTTTCATAATTAAAATACCTCCGCAACGTCACACGGCGCTGTTTGATGCTGGCTCTTTGATTTGGATCAATGAAAATGTCCTGGGAGCTTGTGGCAACAGCCTCGCTCAGCACTTTCTGCACTTGAAAGGAACCCAAGAGGAAAAAACATTTGTGGCTCTGCAAGAAGAAGGATTTTCCAAAAGGGTTGTTCCACACCGTGGAAAAAAATAAAAGAGAGTGATAATAACCTCACTCCTGAGTTTCCATCGAGGCTGATTTGCATAATTAACATTAAAATTAGTTGTTGTTTTGGAACATATTGCAAAGGGAACCTGGTGAGAGCAAGCTGGGTCCCCCAGGGATGCCCCCAGAGCCCCAAAATGCAGCCACAGGTCCCTGGCAGAAGCAGGGACCCCAAACCCTGAATGCAGCCAAAGCCTGGCATGCCCAGAGCAATGATAAGAACCTTTACATTTGGATTTGCCTCGAAAATACACTCAAATCAAATTTTATTGGATTAGCATCGAAATCCAAGCACTGCCAGAACACAGAGCTGCCACCTCCAAGCCCTCCTGGCTTTTCAGCTGGGCCTGTCTCCCACCCGCAGCAGTTGTGCTCAGAAGCGAATAATTATGAAAAAGGACTTGGGTGCCAAAGCAAAAAATTAAATAAAACTCAACCCCAGCCCCCAAACCCGCGAAGCCAGAGTTGCGCTCACGCTCCGGCACGCTCGGCTACACGAGGAGTTTATTTTTTTTTCCTCCCCCCCACCCCTCCTCTCAACAAAATGTCAAAAATGTACTTAATGAGAAGTTCGCCTCTTACAAATGAAGCAGTAATCTGTCAGAAGGGAAAATCTGCTGTAAACTTTGAGCTCATCCCCTGACTCGGTGCCAGCGCTGGCAGCCGGGCGGGCGGCGGGGCCGGAGTGCCACCTACAGCGGCCGGGGGGAACTGAGCCATCCCAAACCCTGCTGCCCTCGCCTTTGGGGCTGCTGGGCACAAACCAGGCTGGTGCTGCGGCTGGCACGGTGCTGGGCATCGCCGCAGGGATGCAGGGCGGGTCATCAGCAAATGAATCAGAAATAAGAGTTTCTTTTGCACCTCGTGCTCACAGCGGAGATTTCCAGAAACTCGCCGGTGTTTTGAGGCGTGGGGAGTCCCTCGTGTGGGTTTTTCACGAGGAGGAGTCACGGCTCAGGGCTCTGGTCCTGCTCCCACGGGCAGCACACGGCAAAACCCACCCCGGCACCGGGAGGAGGGAGGGGATCCAGTGGGAGCCGCGCTGTGGCAGCTCCCAGGAAGATCTGCGGGAGAACATATGGTGTGGTTTTAAATGCACCCATAACATTTATTTAAAATACAGCCTGGAAAGCTTGCCAGCAAAGCTTAATAGGAGGAAAGCTCGCTTTGTGCCGGAATGGCTCCTATTGTTCCGCTGAAATCATTAGGCTCGGATTTATTTGGGTTTATGCTACACAAGCGGAGCTGCCCAGGATTCCCCTGCCTGCAGGATCCCAAATCCATCCTGCCCTGGCTCGGGGGGCTGCCAAACCCAGCCGGGCTCGCTCTGCCCTGACGCAATCCCCGAGCCATAAATGTCCCTCTGCAGCGAGGCGATGGCTCCCACAGGGAACAGGTCCTGGAAGGGAAGAGCATCCCCAGTGTGAGGCCTCCTGGCTGCCGAGGGGTGGGCGGAGAGGCCGAACTGCGGGGGGAGCTCAGGTTCTCGGTGTACCCGAGCTGTCCTGCGCGTCCCCACTGTCCCGGGGATGAGTCAGGGCACGGCAGGCGGGTGGGAGCTCCAGCAGAGGACAACGGTGACATTTCGGCTCCTCCGGCCGGCCCGGGCTGTGCCCGGTGTGAACGGAGGCGGCCGGATTGCCGCAAGGGTCACCCCCGCGATCTGTCCCCCCTCTCCTCCGCCTTCCGCTGCGCTCTGCCAGCCTCTCCCCCGGGCACTGCCAGGACGCGCTGTGCCAAGGACAGAGAGGCCGGGAATAGCAGGAGACGGATTTCTCATCCCCTCGGTGCCACCGTGCCAGGCTGGCAGAGCGGGGCCGCTCCGCGGGTGCCTGGCGCAGCCCCTCGGGCAGGTGGCACCCGGTGGGCTGTGTCCCTCGGCTCTGCCAGGACGCTGGGAAGGGGCCAGGGGAGAGCCCAGGGCCGGCTGCACCCCCGGTTCTGCCGCAGGGCCGGGGTCTGGCTGCGCCTCGGTGGTGCCCAAAGGCAGCGGCACCATCTAGAGGAGAAACGGGTCCCGAGCAGAGCCCGCACCCAGCAGGCACAGGAAAAGGGTGTTCAGGGCAGCCTGGTCATGAGCAAGCTGCAAATCCTTCATCGAGGCTCTGTGTGAGTGATTTCAGGGTCTCTGAACGAGCCCAGATGGCTCATCTATCCCAGAGAATGGGAAAGGGGGGGATAGGATTCACAGATCCTGCCTCTGCCTGCTTTGCGTGTGACTGATCTCCGCTGGCTGCAAGGAGCAGGGCAAAGGAGAGGGGGAAAAATAAATTTAAAATCTCCAGTCTTGCAGTCAGGCTGACCACACACCCCCGAGCTGGGAATCAACAGCCCTGAAAGCAATTTCGTGGCTCAGCTGGACCCGTATTACTGCTCTGCCTCTGAACAGATGTGCCAGCGACACTCACGAATTACCACAGCGGAGATTCGAGGGGTGAGGAGGAGCCCCCCCTCTTCCCTTCCTGTGCTCCCCCTTCCGCAGGGCACTGAGGCCAAGCCACTGCCCAGCATCCAAACAAGGAGCAGGTTTCTGATTTCCTGTGGGGGAGACATCTCCAGACAGATTTTGGGGACCAAACCATTGCCCAGCATCCCAACAAGGGGCAGGTTTCTGATTTCTTGTGGGGAAGATGTCTCCAGACAAATTTTGGGGACCAAACCACAGCCCAGCATCCAAACAAGGGACAAGTTTCTGATTTCTTTTGGGGGAGACATCTCCAGACAGAGATTTTGGGGACCAAACCACTGCCCAGCATCCAAACAAGGAGCAGGTTTCTGATTTCCTGTGGGGGAGACATCTCCAGACAGAGATTTTGGGGACCAAACCACTGCCCAGCATCCAAACAAGGAGCAGGTTTCTGATTTCCTGTGGGGGAGACATCTCCAGACAGAGATTTTGGGGACCAAACCACTGCCCAGCATCCAAACAAGGGACAGGGTTCTGATTTCTTGTGGGGGAGACGTCTCCAGACAAATTTTGGGGACCAAACCATCAGGGCAACATCCAAAGAAAGAGGAGGCTGCACTCTGGGGAGTTGGCTGTGCTGGCAGCACCCACCAGGCACGGATGGCCCAGCGCTCGGAGCTCTCCTGTGCCACCCACCAGCTCGCCCACCTCCTGGCCCGTGGCAGCTGGATGAGCCCGTGCTTGGATGTGCGAGGCGTGCGAGGGCCTCACGCAGCACGAGGGGATGGATGGAGCAGCTCCATCCCCACTGATTTCATCTTTTCCATTTGCACCACCCCGGCCCCTGCCGGCTGTGCGAGTCACGAGGGAGCGTTGATCACATCCCCAACGCAGCCACTAACACGTCTCAGCTCTCAATCTGCCTCGTTTGCTGACACCCAATTTTCTCCTCCTCCTCCTCCTCCTCCCACCAGCTCCTCGCAGCCGGTTCCTTCCTCCCAGCACGTACGGCTCAAGCTGCTCCGGCTCTCCCGTCCCACGCAGGCACACACAGCCCGAGGTGCTGCCTCCGCACCTTCCCTTCCCTGCCCGTGGCTTTCCTGGGCCCCAGCCAGGCTGGGAAGGAGGCAGGGAAGCCTGGCCAGGGGTCAGATCCAGCCCTCGCCCTGCACAGCGTGGGATGCAGTGAGCAAAATCAAAGCACCTCAGCTAATGGGAATGGGCTTTTTTTCCCCCTCTGATTCTTCCTGGCCAGCTGGGCAGTGCCAGGGATTTGTGCGTTGTTGAGCCACGTTTCGGGTGAAGGTTTGTAGCCCCACATTGTTTTCTCAGCATCTCAGTGGCCTGAGAGGTGCTGGAGGGATCAGAGAGGGTTTGGGTCATTCTCCAAGGAGCTGCCAAGGGATTCAAGATCAGGATGAGGAAACAATTTTAAAAAACCATCAATGCCAGCAGCACAAGCCCCATCCAGGAGGAAGCACTTCTCTAAACACCACGTTTTTCTTAATGCTTACTGGGACAGGATTTCATCTCCTGCTCTCTCTCTCCAAAGCTGTTCTGGATCTGATGTACTCGAGGCATTTGCGGTGCCCAGTCCACATTTCTCCATCCCTGACAGCTCTGCAGGATGGGAGGGTGAATCTGACACTGCACTTGGTCCAAAATTCCCATCACATGGCCCTAAAAGACCCATGAAAAGCAGGACACGTGGAGTGCAAGAAGATGCACAAATTTGGGGTGCTCAAGGCTCCTGTCCTTCACCTTCCCCAGAAGGAAGACTGGGGGGAAAAGAAATCCTTCAAATAACCATCAGCCTGTTTTCCAACTGCTCCAGCCAGCCTGGAACTGCTCCTGGGAGGTCTCCTCGCCCCGCAGAGCAGCGGGGAGGCTTTGGCTCTGCACGGCTGCTCTGCTGAGAGCGATTCACTCAGCGCTGCCTTGCTGGAGAAGAACCCAACTCAGAGCATTGCACAACGCCCCAGCCCAGCGTGTTTTTTTCAGCCTGATGGAAATTCAAAACAGCCGTGAGACCTGGCTCGGTCCAAAACTTATTTAAGGAAGCGTTTTAAGCACTGAACCAAACAGGAGCTGTTTGCAAATCCTTCATCAAAGCCGCTTGAGCAAAAAGCACTTGGCAACTGCAGGGGCGGCAGGGCTGAGGCTCTGCACCCTGGCCCTGGTGGGGCTGGATGGGCAGCAGCCCCTGGGCTCAACCTGCTCCCCGGGGACCTCGGAGACAACTCATTTCCATCGAGCTGCTCTTCAGACAGAGACTCTGAACCCCCGCCAGCTGCCCTGTTGTGAATTCACCGCAGAGAGGTTTCGTTTGTTTGCAGCCAAGAGAGTCCACGGGTGCTAAAAATAGAGCGCTCCTTGAAGGTGATCTCAAAAGCTGAAGATGCCTCTTAAAAACACCAGTTTAGAGCTAATGGGGGCTGGGACGGGGCTCGGGGTGGCTCTGCCGGGAATCGGGAGTTGCTCCACGGAAGAAATCTGGCAACCCCTGCCTCAGGAGGGGGCTGCAGGGATGCTCCCAGGCGAGCAGCAGGTCAGGGGAAGTGCTCTGGAAATGCAGGACCCGGTAATTGCAGGTGCACGAGTCCGTGGCTGTGCTGGGGTTCCTCAGCAGGGAGTCAGAGGAGCAGTAATGAGGGGAGCTGGAGCGTGGTGTGCTCTCTCTCCCTCTCCTGCCCCATTAAAGCTCTCAGCCACTGCAGCACAAAGGCAAAGCAGTTTTCTTTTGAAATATAAAGTGAGTGCAGCATCTCTGCCTCACTCTGGCTTTTCTCCATGCAGCAGGGCAGGTATCTCTCCCAAGGTACACCTCTGATCTTGCCCTTTAAATAGGCCATTTGAAAGGCTCGCAGACCCCTTTTCATCACCAGCCACCTCGGCTCACGGCACCAAATGCCCGTGTTTATATCCTGGCTCGTGGCTGGAATCAAAGTGCTGCTGTGGGGAACTCTGCACGTGGTTCATTAAAAAGTAAAAAAAAAAAAAATAATAATAATAAAAAGGCTGACTTTCTGTCTCTGAATGAATCCCTGTGTGTTCAGCAGTGCTCCCGAGCCCCCAAGGTGCAGGAAATATTCAAGCTGCCCCCTCACCTCACACTTGGGGCGCTGGCAGGGCTTGGCACTGAGCACCAGCGCTTGGTTCCAAGTGCTCATCCCAAAAGGATGAGGGAAAACATGGGAAGAGGTTGGTCACTGCCCCGACAACACCTCAGGGACCCTGCAGAGACACGAGCTGTTGGAATATGAAGGGCTGAGCTCAGGAATGCAGTGAGAGGTGACCTGAAACACAAAAGTGCTGCAAACCCGGCAGGGTTGGGGCAGGAGCCGCCTGTGGATGCTCCTTTGCAGCCCTGGGATGAGCAGTGGCTCTGGAGGAATCCCAGCTGGTAAAACCCGGGCCAAGGCCACCACTGAGTCCCCGTTTGGTGGCCCAGTGAGCACCAGAGCACCCAGTTTGTCCTTCCTGGGTAGGACCCACAGGCGACAGCATCCCAGAAAAGCCACACCAGCTCCGGCTTCTCGTGTTCTATGGAATTCCCAGAAAGAGCCTGAGCCGATAAGAGTCTGACACCTAATGGGCACAAGCAGAACTGTGACAAGCGCAGGAGCCAGCTGGGAGCGTCCTTGCGGGAATTCTGACAGCATTGCCTCGGAGCAAAGCCCGCGGAGATGGGCAGAAAGGGGGGATTTGTGTAAAGAAAACTCTTAAAAGCCCACGCGGCCCATGTCCAGGATTGTAAACATGAAATATTTATCATTTAACCTAGATAGGAGTGAGTCACAGAAAAACCATTAAGAGGCTCCAGGTGCAGAATATGGGAGAGGGGACAACATTTCCTTTGATGTTTTAGAGGACTCTGCCACACGGTAGCAAGGAAAGGTCAGGGTTACAGCGAAAACTCTCAGCACTAAATTGTGTTTTTCAATTGATGTTCTTCTGCCAGATACACCTGGAATTAACAAGGAAAAGGGATATCTTCTAAAGCAGTGAGCTGTGCCCAGAGACCTTCAGCTGCACTTTCTATAATGGGCAGTGATGAATGGCGAGTCCACCAGGTTTGCCTCAAAAATGTTAAATGCATTCTGTGCTATAATTGCAATTTCATTTGTTCCGTGGAGCTGGTGGGTTTCTTTCCTCAAAAAAAACCTGTCAGCTGAAGGTGATTTAGGGATGTCTTCCAGGACGAGACACAGCACAGCTTCCCGGGGCTGAGCTCCACCAAAAACTGCCCTTGGATCTCCTCCTGCCTCAGGTGCTGCTTCCCTGGGCAGCATCCAGCCCTGCTAAAAGGCAGCCCAGATCATCTCTGTTCCATTCAGAGGGTAAATAGAAATGTTCAATACCCAGCGCTGCTTCCTGGCAGCTCTCACAGGCGTCTCTCTTCCCTGGGTTTATTCTTTTTTTTTTTTTTCTTCCTTTTCTAAATTAGATCTTTCTATTATAACTTCAAGGCCTCATGAGTCTCCTTGGCATTTATTAAATAACAACTAAACTCTTCAATTTGCCATGTTACTACATGATCCAGTTGTTCTCCATCTAATAAATCATCTGAGATCAGACTGAAGGAGCTGAACAGGGCAGGGAGATGTTGGAGCAGGGCCAGCACTCAGTGTCCCGAAGCTCAATGGAGCCGTGTGAAAAATGGACCCCGAATAGTGAGGTTCAGGAAAAATCAGACTGGGCTCCATCCACCTCCTTTCTCCACTGCTTTTTCCCCCAAAAAACCTCAATGGTCGCAGCAGGATTGTGCTGTTTGGGATGGGATTTGCCCCAAAACCCAAAGAGGTGCTTGGGGAATGCAAAACAGCCCCCAGCAGAGGAAAGGGTTTGTGGAATCTGAGGTTATCGACTTCCCTCGTGCCCTAGACATAGAATCAGCTGTGACCCATATTCCCACAAACCAGCAGCACAGCAGACGTGGCTGGTGTTTTAACACAGCCCCAGGTAGGAATAGTAATTGGCCACGAAGCCACGGGTTACCTGACAACAAAATCTGCCCGGTGAGCCCTTTTATTCCTGCTAATTTGGTTTTACTCTTGTCCTTTCTCTTGCTGGGTAAAAAAAAAAATAATAAAAGCCATCACCTGAGATATGATTTCAGCCTCTGAGGCACCTGTAATGAGCATCTACCCCCTGCAATAAACTGCGAACGGGAGGAGCAGATCCGGATGTCGGGGGAGATGTTTCATTTTGGAAATGTGAATGTTTCCCTGCCATTGCAGCCGTTCTAACGAGGCTTGGTGACCAATTAGTGCTCGTGACTTTGTCATCCCTCCAGCGGGGACAGGGACCGCTGCTCTCATTTCCGCCAGGGTCGGGGATCAGGAAGACAAATCGTCCCTAATGGGACCTCGGGGAGAGGCTCCGCTCGTCTTTGAAGTGACAGAGCCCCAAATGCCACCTCGGTGGGGCCAGCAGAGCTCTGCAGCAGCAGCCAGCCTCCCTCCTCCCAAGCAACTGCATGTGCACAAAAACATTTATCAGGCTTCTGGCCGCAGCTTTGACTTTAATTTTATTTTAAAAGTGCATTCACATGTAAATCGACTTGGCCCGGGAGGATGCATGAATACAAGAGCCCTTTCTTTCCCCCGCCGCGGCGTTAGGGAGGAATATGGTGAGCGGAGCAAAGTTTCCTCACCTCCAGGCTGCAATTCTGCAGCGGAGGAAAAGCAAGGCCATTGTTTCCCCCTGCACACAGATGCTGGCTGTGCTGTTTTCAGCAGCCTCGCTCAAGCGAGCCAGATCAGAACATAAAAGCACGTTGCCATCTCCCAGGGACAAGAACACACAGGCAAAATGTCTTATCGGCTCTGTTGTATCTGTTGTAAGAGCAGGAGCTAAATTAATACGGGTTTGTAACTGTGTCTGATGGTTTGAAACATGCTTCTGCCCCGCGTTCCCAGGGTCAGAGCTGGTTTGGGGATACAGAGTTCCTGAGGGGAGGGAAAAAATTAAAATGTGAAGCTGGAGATGAGGGGAGGGCACGGAAATGTGCTCCCCAAAATGAGAATTCCTGGGATAAAAGCAGGTGGGAATTTGTTCTTTGCCATATGCCAGCCCCACATCTTCTGATGTGTTGCACAAAAAGAGTGCAACCCTCTCAGATACCCCAATTTCAGCCTGGGACCTTCCTTAGCTGCTGTTCCCCACTTGACACCCCCCACCCTGAGCATTCCCAGTGTGATTTTGATGACACCCAGCTAAAAGATGCTGATTTAATCTCCACATCGCAGGTGTCCCAGCCCCACGGGGAAAAAACAAAATGCAGACAAAGTGAAAACGGGCAGCACTTTGGGTTGAGGCACCGGGTTTTTGTTTGCCAGAGAGGAGGAATGGCAATGCCCGTGCAGATTTACGGGCTGGGAGCTGTGAGTCACTCTGTGTGTTTCAGGAATGAGCAGGTTGAAACGGGTATCCCCAAAGGCAGCATCCCACAGCTTGGTTGTGCTCTGGAAGCACGGGGATGATAGCACGGTGTATCCTCAGGGAAATCCCGCTTGCCAACAGAACACGGATGAGTTAGAGCACTAAAACTTTGCTGTTTCGCTGCGTGAAAGCTTCAACAACCCAGCAGCTCCGGGAGCCCCAGCACGGACCGCTCCAGCTGCTGAAAAAAGAGGCCATGGCTGTCTGCACCCCCAAACTTTGTGCCTGGGACAGCCAAGTGTTGCATCCCGCCGGTATTTTTGTGTTTCCCCCGCTCTGGAACCCCGCTGCACCCCGGAGGGAGCGGGTGGATCATCCCTCGCTCCGCGCACAGCTCTGAGCCAGGAGCCGAGCACAATCCCGTTCTTTCCGCCGCCGTTTCCCCGCTCCGCGCCGGCACCGCGGTGTGGAGCCCGGCGCTGGCCGCGGGGCTGCCGCAGGAGG
>VYZT01060277.1:0-10260 GCA_013400735.1 Pomatostomus ruficeps | reverse complement strand
GCGGCCGTTCCGTTACGATCGTTACCGGGCCCCCGCCGCCTTCCCTCCCTCCCTCCCTTCCTCCCGGTTCTCGGGGGCAGCGGCCGCCGCCGCCTTTGTGCCCCGGCCCGGTGCGCTCCCTCCCCGCCTCCCCGCCGGAGCCCTGCGGCGCATGCCTCCCGCNCGGCGGCTGCGGGCGGCCCCCGAGGCTGGGGGCACCGTCACGGCCCCTTCGGGGTGTCCCCCGAGGTGGGGGTACACTCGTGTCCCCTCACCCGGTGTCTGTGGGTGCCCCCCGGGTTGGTGTCCCTGCATGTCCCCTCACACAGGCGCTGTTTGTGTCCCCCGGGTCGGTGTGCCTGCATGTCCCCTCACACAGCGTCTGTGGGTGCCCCCCGGGTCGGTGTTCCCTCACAAATCCTCTGTAGGCACCCCCTGAGTTTGTGTCCCCTCATGTCCCCTCACAAATCCTCTGTAGGCACCCTGTGAGTGAGTTAGTGTCCCCTCATGTCCCCTCACACAGTCTCTCTAGGCACCCCGTGAGTTAGTGTCCCCTCATGTCCCCTCACAAATCCTCTGTAGGTACCCCCAGTCCCCTCATGTCACCTCAAATCCCCACATGAAGGAGGTTCTTTCATGTGCCTTCATGCAGCCCCTGTGGGTATCCCCTCACTTCCCCTCAGAGTTACAGAGTACACCCCTCCTTGTGAACGTGTGTGCCCTCATGTCCCCTCAAGTCCCCTCACACCCTCAGTGCGTGTCCCCTCATGTCCCCTCACACCCTCAGTGTGTGTTCCCTCAAATCCCCTCACAACCTCACTGTGTGTCCCCTCATGTCCCCTCACACCCTCAGTGTGTGTTCCCTCAAATCCCCTCACACCCTCAGTGTGTGTTCCCTCAAATCCCCTCACACCCTCAGTGTGTGTTCCCTCAAATCCCCTCACACCCTCAGTGTGTGTTCCCTCAAATCCCCTCACACCCTCAGTGTGTGTTCCCTCAAATCCCCTCACACCCTCAGTGTGTGTTCCCTCAAATCCCCTCACACCCTCAGTGTGTGTCCCCTCATTTCCCCTCACACCCTCTGTGGATATCCCCTGGGTGAGTGTCCCCTCACGTCCCCCCTCACACAGCACCCAGGTGTCCCCTCACAGTCTCCATGGGTTCCCTGGGTGAGTTTGGGACACAAAAATTCACCCCAATCCCATGTAATTCTTGCAGGACAGTCCAGGTGTGGGATACAAAGGCACCTGCCCCTTCCCTGAAAACTGTGGAAATAGGTTAATAGGAAAAACGCTGGGTGTTTTTAATGAAGCTGGGAGCTAAAGTGTGTTAATTGCGTTGCTTCAAGGTAATGAGGTATCCTAATTTCTGTCTTTTTGATCCTTAGCTGCTTATTACAAGGAAAAATGTTTGTAATTTATATTTGCCCAAGCGAACGTGTTGGAGGCTGCGTTGGGAACTGTGTGTTCAGCCACAAGTCGGGGTTGTGAGGTGTTTTTGGTTAATTCATGGCCAAATACAGGTTTTGGTGGGAGCACTGGGCTCTGCTGGTGTGTGTAGAGCTAAAATAAATCCGAACTAAAAGGTGGAAGTTAAAACAGCTTATGCTGTGTTGCTCCAGGTACCAGCCAGCAAGGAGGGTTGGTCTTGGTCATTATATTTAAAATTTTAGCTCTGTAGGAATGGTTTGAGATGAATTCTCACTGAAAAAAATAAGAAGAGTAATGAAAGATTGTCTTCCCTGGTTGTCTGTTACCTTACTCTCTGTGGTAAATAAATAGATGTTTTAAAGAGTTTAGAATCATTAATTCTTTAAAATATTTAATGTCGCTGATTAATTTGAAACCAGAACTAGAGAATAATTGACAAGGACAAGGTCAGGGAGGTTTCAGAGGGAAATTTGTGTCCCTGTAGGTTGGCAGAGTCCGGTGCCAGTGCAGGTGGGACTCGCTGTGTTTGTGTGGAGCCTGGGCTTGAAAAAACACCCAGCTACTGTAGATTTTTGGGAATTCCTGTCTCCCTTGATCCTACTAAATGATGCTGCAGGTGAAGCTTTCAACCCTCACAGGACCCTGTGCAGGTGGTGAACTCTTTGGGATGTTAACTGGAGTTTGTGGAGTTTTTTCCACTCTTCCACAAACCAAAGCTTCGCTCTGTCTGCGCTTTCTCCTGCAACACAAAGAGTAGTTCCTCATCTCCATCCTGCCTTTGTGCACTCCCAAAGACCTATGTTTGCCCAGAGCTTTTATCCTGCAGTGAGGCTGGATGATGGATGTCTCGGGATTATTGCTGGAGAGAGTGTTTCAGGAAGAAATAAGTTCCCTTTCCTCCTCTCTGAGCTGCCCAGGTCCCTCAGCTGTGTGTGTTTAATGCAAAGGGAGATGTATTAAAAGCTGTTTGGGGATATTTTGTGGGTACTCTGCTCTCTGAGGAGTTGGTTTGTGTCCCTCCATCCTGGATCATAACCCAGCTCTCTCCACATCCACCCATCCCGCACCACGGGGACACAGCCAGCGCTGCTTTCCTTGGAAACCTGGAAAGCTGAGCTGTGTGCTCCTTAAAAAGGGCAGTTATGCCAAAGCAAACAACAAGCAGCATATTTTGCTGGGTTTTCCACTCCCACTTCATTATGAAAGATTTCATTAAAGTTTTTCTTTCTCTCTTGCCACAAAATTTCCTGCGAAGTCATTCAGACTCAGCGCAAAGGGGATTGCACACACCAGTGCACTAGGTATCATCACACTGAGTCTTTGTGGGTCTGGGCAGTCCATCGTTATTCAGGAGCTGGAAAGTGCAGGAAGTTTCAGAAGTGAAGAGAATTACCTGAATTTGGTTATGATTTTTCCAGAAAATACTACAAACACAAATGATGAGTGCTCTGCCTTATCCCCAGTGGAGCAGTGACTGATTTACCCATTCAGGTGATGTTGAGGAGTAACTCCTGTGATTGTCTGGCACAGTAGCTCTGACTGTTAATAATTTACAATTGACATTACCAGGATTATTACATGGAATTTCTAGAAGGCACACACATAATAAATATTTCCCTTTATTTTTCTTTGTTTTAGGATGGAGGAGAGACCAGTCTGAAAATCTGTTCCACTGTGGACTTTGCTGTTGTCTGCTAGAATGTTCCTTATGGATGCTCCTCCTCTGGTAGCTCTTCAGACAAAATGGGAGTCCTTTGGACCAGCAAGGAATTGTAGATACCCCGTCTGCTTCCCTGAATCCGACAGCAACGTCACCAGAACCTCGGTGAGCGCGAAAGTTCAGATGATCATCAACAACCTGCAGAGCCAAGAGCCTGCCCTGGGCATGAGCAATGAGTGTGGCTGTGTCGTGCAGAAGAAACAGAAGGGGGAGAAAGGCCCCAGAGTCACACCCAGCACCACGGCGCTGCGGAAGCGTCCTCAGTACGCCCAGTGTGGCTGCCCTGAGGATTCCGATGACTCCGAAGTGGAGGAGGAGAACGTGGAGTTCGGGACTCTGCTGCTCGACTCCGACAGCGACGATTCTGTGGACCGAGGTATCGAGGAAGCCATCCAAGAGTACTTGAAAACAAAAAGCAAAAGTGCCCAGTCGTTGCCAAGGAATGCGGAGCGTTCAGAGAATGCCAGCAGAGACAAAAGGTTTAAGAGAGAATTCTCCCAGAACAAAGTGGCGAGTAACCTCCTCCCCGTGAAATTTAAAGCCGAGATGCTCTCTGAAGAGTACCTGTCTGACCACCTGGGAATTGGGAAAAGACTCCAGCCTGCTTCCCCTCAGAGCATCAGCAGCGACGACTCCTTTGAGCAGAGCATTCAAGCTGAAATAGTGCAGTTCCTGAACGAGAAGAAGCAGCAAGAAATTAGTAAATGTGTTACCGAGGGGGATAAAAAAGATTCCCGCGTGAGGTCTGTCCTGAAATGCAACAAAGAAGCAACGAGCAGAACGAACTGTGGTGCTGTAAAGCAAGGCTGTAATGCACTGCTCCTGAGCCACCACCCCAAGCTGCAGAAACCCGGCGCCCAGTCCAAGTGTTTGCAGTCAAAAATCCAAGCAGAGCCCGGTGATTTCAGCCAGGTGAACCAAGCTTATCTGGAAAGGGGCACTGCCAGCCAGCCCTGGCTCGTGGAGCAGAAGGAGGGAAGTGGAGCTCCTTACTGGGAGCCGAGGGAAGCACTTTCCAAGGAGAGCCTGCACACGTCCGACTCGAGCAGCGACGATGGCATTGAAGAGGCCATTCAGCTTTACCAGCTGGAGAAAATCAGGAAAGAGGCAGGTCGGGCAGCAACCTGTGTCCCTTTGCAGAGGGACCAATTTGATCCAAAGGGCATGGCAGACATTTCTGCCAGCCTGACAATTAGCTCCACAAAAAGTGCCTCAGCGGAAATCCATAAAAACCCCGTAAGCAACAAGAGAAAAGACATTAATTCCAAGTCAACGGGATTAGAAAGCACCAGCAATGACTTTGATAAGCTGTTTAAACCACTGAAAAAAGCCAGGCATTTTGCACTTCCAGAAAACAAGATTGCTGCTTGTGAGCTCACACTGCAGGCCTCGTGCAGAGCAGACACATCTGCAGAGCTCATGTGTGCAGAAGCTATCCTGGATATTTCCAAAACAATCATGCCAGCCCAAATGGGAAGTGACAACAAATCCCTCACTGCAGACTCCTTCTTTTCTCCCCAGCTTCTCTCGTCCTCCCGTTGTGAGAGTGACAGCAGCCTTGTGGACAGTGATGACAGCATAGAGCAAGAAATCAGAGCTTTTTTGGCTCTGAAAGCACAGTCAGGAAACCTTGGAACAAAACCTCCCAGCCTGTCACGCTCCATCCCGATGCCTTTGCCTTCTGATCCAAACAGCCTCACCGGGACCCTGGAGCCTTCTCTGCCCAAAACACTGAAATTATCCCTGAGTCGGAAAAGGAGGCTTAAAAGGGAAGGCAGAACAGCAAAGCAAGGGGCATCAAAACCATCTGAGCAGCTGGAATCGGGACTTTTCCAGCCGGGTAGCTGTTCCAGATTCCCCGTGCTCCAAGAGGAGCGTGCCCTGAGCAGTCCCCCAGAGCTCCGGGATGCTCAGAGCAGCAAAGACCCAAGGCAGCAGCAACTGATGTCCTCCAAATTGTCTGGCTCTGATGGCAGCAGATGTGTGGCCTTGGACTCTGTAAACCCTTTCCTGCAGGCTCAGAGTAGCACAAGAAAACCTATAAGAAACCCCACTCAAACCCCAGAGAGGGAGGGATCGGGTGATGAGAGCAGCTCCCTGGACAGTGACGAGGACCTGGACAGTGCTATCAAGGACCTGTTACGGTCTAAAAGGAAGTTAAAGAAGAAATCCAAGGACCAGAAAGCTCAGTGCAAGAAGAAAGTCAGGTTCAGTGAGACAGAAACTCAGCTGCTGGATGAGTTCAGCAGCCTCCAGCAAAACGAGTGGAAATGTAAAAACCCCTCACTGCTGAAAAGCTGCCTCTCCAAACCTAGGAAAGCTGGGAGGGAGAACGCAGTCAGGAACCCTCCAGACAACACCAAATCTCCCACTGACAAGCCAGAAGCAGTGAAAAACCCAGAGTTTAACTTACAGCTTAAAAAAGGCTGTAAACCTAAACCAGTTTCAAACCAGAGGGGGGCTAAAAATAGAAAATGTGCTTTCCCAGCTGTGTCAGACGCCAGTGACAGCAGCTCGGTGGACAGCGATGACAGCATCGAGCAAGAAATCAGGAGGTTCTTGGCAGAAAAGGCTAAAGACTCTGCAAGCAATTCAGAGATGCAAAAGGGTGATGCAAGTCTGGACCTACTTCAAGCTCCCAAACAAACTGGTAATAAAGGAAGAGCAAAGCAGCAGCCGGTGGAAAACGAGGTGGAGCTCGTGCTGGGTCAGAGTAAAAAGACTGAGGTGGCTCAGCAAGCTGAGGAGGTGAAGAACCCTCAGAGAACAGAAGGGAAAAGTGCAATGTTAGCTGGCAGTGGGAAATGTGCTTCCCCTGCAGAGAATGTTCCTACTACTGGTCAGTCAAAAGCTAAGCAGTGTCTGGGGGGGGTCAGAGGTGGTGGTGCTGCTGGGGAGTTACCTGGGAATGCAGCAGGTAAAAGGAATGTCCGGAGCACAGAGCCCCCAAAACCCAGCAGGAATGAGGGGTGCAAAGTACAAAAAGTCATGAATGCAAAGCCCAGATCTAAAAGGAGGAGCACCTTCCAGCTAAAAATCTCCAGTAAATTTATTGCAGGTCTGAAATACGCCCGGGACAGGAAGAAATCGATGCTTTTGAACAAAAAGCAGAAAGCAGAGTGTTTGCTCACGCAGAGCAGCACCTTGGGAACGGAGGCAGCTTCCCAGGACACAGATGTACTTAACCCCTTGCCAAAAGGTGAATTGAGTGGGGAATTCACACCAGCAATAAAAGCACCCAGCTCTTCTCAGAAACTCACTGCGGGAGGGGCAAGTCCCCGTGTAGCAGAAACCCCTGCAGGAGCTGAGGCCGCTCCTGTGTGTCTCCGAGAGGAAGCCGAGGGCTGCAGGAATGCTGCTGCTCTGGGGGATCAGCCACACTCCCTCTGCAGCCTCTCCTTGCAGGAGCGGGGTGCGGCAGCAGGAAAAGCTGATAAGGTTGGCAGAGGAACCCCCAGAGCTGAGAGCGCACAGACGTGGATCGAGGAAGGAGATACCCACAGAGGCAGCTGGGCTGACCCCACTGGGGATGCCCCACGCCCTGAGAGCAGTGTGGGAACAGCAGATAAAACCAGCAGAGAGCCAGCTCAGCACAGCGCTCAGGTGTGCAGCAGGGGAGGGAATAACCAGCTGGACAAGAGGCCAGATCCCAGTTTAGCTTGCCCAAGGCAGGAATTCCATGTGGCAGCAGCAGCAGTGGATAGCAGTGGAGGAGCAGGTGCAGATAACAGTGTGCAGATGTGCGTTAAGGAAGAAAAAATTGACAGGCAGGAAGAAATTCAGGTATCCAGCTCCAAAATGGAAGGAAAAATAGCTGTCCTGCAGAACAGGGAAGCTGCTAGTGAAGTGCACCAAGGGCAGGAATTTTTAACCAAAACCTGTGCAAAATTTACTGAGCTACCTGCAGGGGACTGCCCAGGTTCCCTCTTGGAAAAAAAGGTTTCAAATATGTAAGTACATTTTTTTTTTTTTTAACACTAGCAGTTTTTTTAATAAAATAACTCTCATTGTATTTACCTTGATAAAACTTGAGACAGGAAAGGAGAGGCGGTGGGAGATGCTGATACCTGTATATCATACACACACTAATGTGAAAATAATTCTATTTAACAGGGATATCACGGATAGACATGCGTAGCTTTTGTAGAATTTTGTAAATTATTTAAAAGTGCTCTAAGGAAATATTTTTTATAATGATTTTTAGGGCTTGCATTCCTCCAGGATGCTGTAGTTACTGTAGATAAGATATTGGCTAATCACACTTTAAATTATGAGGCCTCTCCTTGCCTCTCAAAGGGAAACTTGTTTGCGCACAGAATTTATTTGGTTAAGAGATCCTAGGGAAACACAGCCTTGGACAGCAATGATCTGACACTGGGCACACCCCAGCTGCCTTGGGACAATCCTGGGGTGTGGGGTTTTGCTGGGAGCTCAGTTTTCCCACCCTGAGCAGAACTGTGGGTGTGGAGATCCAGCCGGGAAGGTACAAATGCAAATTCAGGTCAATGGAGTGGATGGCTCTGTCTGCAAAGGGATCTCAGCAGCTGCTCAGAGCCCTTTCACACCCCCAGAACCTCCTGCTGGCAGATGATTCCGAGCACAATTGCAGTCCAAGACACGTGAAGGAGTTTGTCTGTTCAGACAACGTGATTTCCCTGGATTTCCCTGGATTTCCCTGGATTTCCCTGGATTTCTGTACTGTCGGGCCTGCAGGGCTCACACAATTCCTCGTTATTCTCAACTATCTCACTTTGACGCCCTGCAGTTACCCAAGGATGGCTTTTGGTTTCCTGGATGAACTTTCTGGAATCGAGTGCCCTTAACTTTCCCTTTTTTCAGAAGTGGTTTTTAAAAATGTTACATTTCTGTGAACTTTTCACTGACAATTTTGGTGCAATAAAGCAAAGCTGGGTTTGCTGTAGGAAGTCACACCACAAACGCCACGGATCTTTCCAGCACTGTTCTTTCTTCAGGCTCTTTCTCTTGCCTCCGTTGCCAGCAGCCAGAATAAAGCAATTTTTCACTACTATCTTTTTATTTGTACTGACTTGAAACAGGATTGAAGTAGCACATTCACATCACACCAAAAAATTTTTTTTAAAAAAAAAAAAGTGCCCCCACACTGGTTTCACTGCAAATTCCAAAAGGTGTAAATTGGAGCCGTTGGTTCTTTCATTTTCATTTGCGTGTCGTTGTGAAGTCCTTGGAGGAGTTTGTTCTCACATCTTGTCCCCGTGAATTGATCTGATATTCTCTTTGTCTGGTCTTGTGCAGAACTTCTCTCAGCCCAAACCACCACTTAGCATCACTTTGTTTCTCAGTCCCTTCAGGAGGCTCCTCCTCCAGGCTGGCCTTAAACTCGCAAAATGGAGCAAAAGCAGCCAAGACTGGATCCAGGACCCCACGGTGTCCCTGGTGTGGTGCAGAATGTGGGCAAAATTCGGTGTAGCATAGAGTAGTCCCTGTGGCATGTGGAGAAATGGCATCCTCGGTGTGTTTGTGCTGTCGTGCAGTTACATTGGAAATGTTCATAGTGCTCATTTCAGACCGTCCAGCCGCCTTTCTGTAGCCTCGGGTTGGCTGGCCGGCTTGTTGAAAGGTCAGTGTGTTCCCTCATCTCCATTTTGTGGTAGGATACCTTGGAAAAGTGGTTTTTTTTACTTAGCTCAGTGCCTGCAGTTTTATCCACAGGTTTATCCTTTGCTCTGCCTTGATTCCGTTGCAGGATTTGGGCCTTTTGTTTGGAATAGGTCAATAGGCTGGTATTTTAAACTAGAAGTTTTCCAAGTACCTTGCTTTGAAAGGATTAAACTGTACACTTAATTTTCCTAGAGGTGTTGGAAGCACTATGTACTGTTTGTATAAAAAAGCTGAATGTTTCCCCTCAGAAGTTTTCAGTAAATCCACATTAAGACTTCAAAGGTGTCTCGTGCCCCCCGTCGCTGTGTCTGTGTCCTCAGTACCACTCGTGAGCTGATTCACTCCCAGTTGAGATGCAATTCCAGTTACCTTGTGCTTTAAATAAAACCCGATTTCAAACAGCACTTTTTTTTATTATTATTATTATTAAATCGATGAACTTGATTTGTATATAGGAAATGGTGTACATTGCTGCGTTTCTAATGTTTAATAAACGGGGTTCTGCCCATGGACCGTGAAACCGGAGTGCTCCTATGGTTTGTGTCATCATCTTGAGTGAGTAAATCATTCATCATTCCCTTTGCTACCTTGTCATTGATTCTTTGGAACAAAAACCAGGAGAATTTACAAAATACACAGGCAAAAAGGGTGGCTTTGAGGAGGTGGGAACGCTGCTTGTGGTGGCAGAATCCCAGGAGTTTTCCTTCCTGGTGTTTGTGGTCAGGAAGTGGAGTCTCTCCTTGTGTGCCAAGGAACATCTCTGGAATTGGGACAACAGCCAGGAGAACACCAGGGATGCAGGGGCAGTGTCCTCATCCTGGCCCAGTTCTCATCTCTTCTGCAGAAAAGAGAAATTTGGAGCAGTGAGAAATCCCTCTGACCCATCTCTAAAGGCTGGTGGTTCGGAGCAGTGAGAAATCCCTCTGACCCATCTCTAAAGGCTGGTGGTTCGGAGCAGAGAAATCCCTCTCACACATCACTAAAGGCTGGCCAGCTGAGGAATTAAAAGAGATTCTCTTGAGTGGGGATGGATTCATGAGCAGGAGTCCAAGGTTGGGACTACAGCACAAATCTCTCAGGGCTGAATCTTCATAAAAGCAGATCCAAAAGCAGATTTTATTTTGTGTTTATAATGCCCATGAAAGCCCCAGAGTGGGCATAGCCCTGTTATTCCATTGCCAGCTCTGTGGAGTGCCCAGAAAATTCCTTTTTCCATTATTCCCACCCTCCTCAGACACCAATTAATCCCTTATTGCAGTAAATACATGGAACCATAAACTCAGGTCTTCTCCTAAAGTTACCTTTTTAATGAGTGCTGGTTCATATTTTTAAAAATGCACAATGTGAATTATTCTTTCCAGTCAGAGCACAAAACCTGTTAATTTAGATATTAACTGATTAAACCACTTCGTGTTTTTTATTACGGCTCTGGTGAGTTACAGGTCCTGGCTGCAGTACCACAGCTCTCAGATAAATCTCAAAAGAGGTTTA
>VYZT01060275.1:0-15099 GCA_013400735.1 Pomatostomus ruficeps | reverse complement strand
CGTTTATTTTCATTTCTTTTATTTTATTTTTAGCCTATGAGCTTTATTTATTAGCATATCGAGTTTTATTTTAGCAATTTACTGGGAAAAAAAGATGGGTGTGAAATGAAATCTTTAATCTTTATAATTTCTGTGTTTTCCCAGTGAATTACAGAAATTCGGTGTCTGCCATCAAAACCTGAATAAGGAACAGATCTGAGAGTGATAAAGTGATAAAATGATGCTTTTTTTGTAATCAAACAAGTGCCACTTATGTATTAAATTTCCATTTTTCCCCTAAAAACCCAGGGAAAAAAGATGAAAGGGATGGAGATGAACTCCCCGACACAAATCTGCCGCAGGGAACATCAGCGATTTTATTTAAGTGACTCTCGGAAAGGCTGAGTAGGAATAAAAGTAGAAAAAATTAAGAATTTGCAGCCCAGGCTCAGCCTGGTCTCCCACCCGGAAAATCCCTCTGAACCGTGGAAAACTTGGATCAGGAGCAAAGGAAAATTTCCTTTTCCAGGCAGAACCTTCTGCTCTGGATGCTGGAACCTCCTGAGCTCACCCCTTCCCTCCTAAGGAGCTCCTTCCCAAATCCTGATAATCCCTGAAATTCCCAAATTCTGATAACTCCCAAATTTCCAAAGTCCTGATAACCCCCAAAATTCCTAAATCCTGATAACCCTGAAATTCCCAAATCCTGATACCCCTCAAAATTCTCAAGTCCTGATAACNATAACCCTGAAATTCCCAAATCCTGATAACCCTGAAATTCCCAAATCCTGATACCCCTCAAAATTCCCAAATCCTGATAACTCCCAAATTTCCAAAGTCCTGATAACCCCAAAATTCCCAAATTCTGATAACCCTGAAATTCCAAAATACTGATTCCTCTTATCTCACATCCCGATAGCCCCCAAAATTCCCAGATCCTGATAACCCCAAAATTCCCAAATCCTGATTCCCCTGAAATTCCCAAATCCTGATACCTCTTGAAATTNGATTCCCCTGAAATTCCCAAATCCTGATAATCCTGAAATTCCCAAATCCTGATACCTCTTGAAATTCCAGATCCTGATAACCCCAAAATTCCCAAATCCTGGTACCCCTGAAATTTCCAAATCCTGATACCCCTGAAATTCCAAAATCCTGATTCCCCTTATCTCACATCCCGATAACCCCCAAAATTCCCAAATCCTGATTCCCCCTATCTCCCATCCTGATTCTCCTGAAATTCCCAAATCCTGATACCCCCGAAATTCCCAAATCCTGATTCCCCTTATCTCCCACCCTGATTCCCCTGAAATTCCCAAATCCTGATACCTGTGGCAATTCCCAAATCCTGATTCCCCTGAAATTCCCGAATCCCGATTCCCCTTATCTCCCATCCCGATTCCCCGTTATCTCCTCGGGCTTGCCCCGAGCAGGATTTTGCTCTTTTCCATCATCCCAATATCGCCTTTCCGAGGGCTGGGAAAGGACAACCCCAGATCTTTCTTTGGGATGGAAAAATCCCATTTTTTCCCTGGGGCACCGAGCTGAGTGTGAGGCACAAATCCCCCATTCCTCCCGTTCCAAGGAGATCCCTCCGGCCCACCCTGAACGGGGTTTTCCCCCTCCCGAGGAGCGGAATTTCCTCTCTTTTACCCCCCGGTTTATTTGATCGGCCGGGCAGATAACCGGCCTCGGCTGGGATATTAAACAAAGGGAAAATTAAACTGCTGCCCAGGGTAAACAATGCAGCAAAGCACAATTTCCTCTCTGCTGCGGGGAGAAAAAATCTCCTTTTCTTGCTCAATATCGGCGCTCAGGCTCCGCTTCTCACCCTGGGCACACACGTGGAGATTTCTCCCCAAAATTCAGGAGGATTTGGAGCCGGCTGGGTGGATTTTGAATCGAGTGGCGGCCAAGGAAGGGGTTTCCAGCTGCGATCCACCCCAAAAATAAAATTAATCAGGAAGTTGAACACGAGGAGTTTTTAATATCGCGGCTTTTGTTCCGTTTCTTGCTTGTTCCAACCTGGGTTTTATTCAAACCTGTCTGAGTTTTATTCAAATCAGCCAATTAAACCAGCGGGCTGCAATGGCAGCGAGCGTGTTCTGGCCACGCAGGAAGGAGAGCAGGAAAGGCTCTGTCTGTCCTCGCCACGGGGCCGGGAAGATTTTTAATTCCATTTCTGCAAAACCTCTGCAGAGAACCTGCCCGGCTGCTGGCAGCAGCTGCTGCTTGGACTCTCCATCAGAGCCACCCAAACACCCTTTTTTCCTTTTTTTTCCCTTTTTTCCCTTCTTTTTCTTTTTTTTTTTCTTTTTTTTCCTTTTATCCCTTTTTTTCCTTTTTCCCTTTTTTCCCTTTTTTCCTTTTTCCCCTTTTTTTCCTTTTTCCCTTTTTTCCTTTTTTTCCTTGTTTTCCTTTTTTTCCTTATTTTTTCTTCTTTTCCCTTTTTTCCCTTTTTTCCCTTTTTCCTTTTTTCCCTTTTTTCCTTTTCCCCTTTTATTCCTTTTTCCCTTTTTTCCTTTTTTTCCTTTTCCCCTTTTTTCCTTTTTTCCCTTTTTTTCCTTTTTTTCCTTTTTCCCTTTTTTCCTTTTTTCCTTTTTTCCTTTTTTCCCTTTTTTCCCTTTTTTTTTCCTTTTTTATTCCCAGGAATTCTGCACCGTCCACCCTGACACTGCCACAATTATTCAGCAATTCATTTTTACCTCTCTTTGCTCCCTAATGCTGATTTGACCTGATCCCTTTAGCCACCAGAACTCCCAGACTGGAATTCCTCCAGTTTGGCTTTTTATCCCATATGAAATCCAGAGGATCATTCCCAGCCAATTCCGTGCCCCCATCGTTTCTGTTCCGGTGTGGAGCTGGAAATGAGAGAGCTCAAATCTTAAAAAAATCAAATTTTTTGCTCTTGTCGCAGCTGAACTTTTCCCATAAAACCGAAATAAATCTTTCTGACACCTTTGGGTTCCCAAATAATGATCATGGTTGCATTTTCCAGCTGAAACCAGGATTAAAAATGAGTTCCGAGCTCCTGGGTCTCTTCTGGAGAGGATTTTTTGTGTTCACACCCTGGTGCAGATTTAGTCAATCACCAGGTCTGGTTTTGCCATAGAATCCCAAATTCTGCTGATGCTCTAAGAGAAGTAACAGCGAAGTGATGATGATCATGGAGGAATTTTATTTTTAGGGAATTGGGACCACAACTTCCTGAAAATTACCAGACCAGATAATGTCTTTTTCCCTCCTCTCTCTTTTACGGCAGCCACTTGTTCTGAAACCGTTACCCCGCTTGCTTTAAAAGGGACTTTTCCAATCCATCATTCCGTGCAGCTCTGGAAAAGCAGCTCCCGGGCTATTTCCTGTCCTTCCTCCCTTCACCTCTCCTCTCCTCTCTGAAACCCAGCCCTGCATTTCCAATCAGCGCTGAGAAATAAAGCCACAGCGGCTCGCAGGGGTTGAAATCTCCTGGTTGTGACAGGGCCGTGTTGTTTTTGTGCCGGAGCCTAAATGAGGCTTTGGAAAGCGATCCGGCCGCCCCTAAATGGATGTGCTGTGGTCAGAGCCCATTAGGCAGGGCAGGAAGGGTCCTCGGGGACGGCTGAGCAGACGGGGAACCCCCGAGGAGGAGATCTCTGTTTACCTTCCTGCGCGGAGAATTCATAAACGGCTCCATCTCCTTTCCAGAGGAAACGCGACGAGTGGGGGAAAGAAAGGCATGGGATGTGTGTTTTTCCCCTCTTCCCTCGCTGCACGGCCGTGTTTTCTGTCGGTATTTGCTCGTTATTCTTGGCCTGCTCCCCAGAGGGTTTGCTGCCCCGGCTTCAAGGCAATCCATCTGTCCCCAGGAGGTACCAAAGATCGTGGAGAGCCCCATAATTTACTCATCTCGGGCATCTCGGCCTCGCAAGATTCATTTTTGGCTTTTCAGTGTCAAGGTTGGTTAAACGGAGGCACCAGCAACAAAAAGGCCTGACCAGAGGGACGGACAGAGCCCTGGGAGAAGGGACAGAACTCCGGGCAGAGGGACAGAGCCCCGGGAGAAGGGACAGAACTCCGGGCAGAGGGACAGAGCCCCGGGAGAAGGGACAGAACTCCGGGAGAAGGGACAGAACTCCGGGCAGAGGGATGGACAGAGCCCTGGGAGAAGGGACAGAACTCCGGGCAGAGGGATGGACAGAGACCTGGGGAAAGGGACAGAGCCCCGAGCAGGGGGACAGAGTCCCAGGCAGAGGGACGGACAGAGCCCCGGGCAGAGGGACAGACAGAGCCCCGGGCAGAGGGACGGACAGAGCGCTGGGCCAGGGCAAATTCCCAAAGATCTGAGCCTTGGTGATGGTTAAAACAGAGGCACTCCCTGGTTCATCCGGCTCCGAGCTCAGAGTTGTTATTTTCATTTTCTTTCCCTCTTTTTCCACAGAAAATTCCGTCCCTGGGCCTGTCCTGGAATTCCCGACTTCTCATCTGCCCTGAGAATTCTCTGCTGGGGTCTGGAGGCTTTGGTGGCTTTCTCCAGCATGGATGGAGTTCGGGGATGGTGATTCCTAAAGCAGGGACTGATCCCGAGGTTTGGGATGGTGATTCCTAATGCAGGGATTGATCCCGAGGTTTGGGGATGGTCTCTCCTAAAGCAGGGATTGATCCCGAGGTTTGGGATGGTGATTCCTAAGGCAGGGATTGATCCCAAGGGTTTGGGATGGTGATTCCTAAGGCAGGGATTGATCCCAAGGGTTTGGGATGGCGATTCCTAAAGCAGGGATTGATCCCGAGGTTTGGGGATGGTCTCTCCTAAAGCAGGGACTGATCCCGAGGTTTGGGATGGTGATTCCTAAGGCAGGGATCGATCCCAAGGTTTGAGCTCCTGGTGCTCGTTCCAGGGATTTTTGGCCTCTCCAGCAGCCAGGAACTCACCCGAGGTTGTACAGAAACATTCACCGGGGCTGATTTTAAGGTTTTAGCAAAGCGAGGCTCAGGAGAAAGCGGCTGAAATGATGATTTAGTTATAGTACAGCAGGAAAACATGGATGAAATGAAATTTTAGCTATGGCAGGGCAGGAAAACAGGGATGAAATGATATTTTAGTTATGGTAGTGAGGAGAATGTGGGGGAAATGATGCTTCAGCTGTGGCAGGGCAGGAAAATGGGGATGAAATGATGTGTTAGCTATGGCAAGCTGAGGAAAATCAGGATGAAATGATATTTTAGCTATGGCAGGGCAGGAGAATGGGGATGAAATGAACTTTTTGCTAAGGCAAGCTCAGGAGAATGGGGATGAAATGCTGGATGAAATGTTGTTTTAGCTCTAGAAAGCTCAGGAGGATGTGGCTGAAATGATCTTTTAGCTCTGGAAATCTCAGGAGAAGAGGGATGAAATGATATTTTAGCTATGCAATTCACAGGGCTGCAGAGCAATTTGGAGGTTCCAGGATAGAGGAATTTGGGATTTCCAGGCCAGAGGAATTTGGGGGTTCCAGGAGAGAGGAATTCGGGGGTTTTGGGACAGATAAATTTGGGATTTCCAGACCAGAGGAATTTGGGATTTCCAGGACAGAGGAATTTGGGATTTCCAGGACAGAGGAATTTGGGATTTCCAGGACAGAGGAATTTGGGGTTTCCAGGACAGAGCAATTTGGGACTTTGGAGCATTCTCCTACCTAAAGAACACCAAATATCCCAGCAGGGAAAGCCAGGATTGCCGGTTCAGGCCGGTGATGAATGCAGTGCTGAAAGCTCCTCTGAGGGGCTGCGTTCTACAGCTCCATCGAGAAGCAGAGGCAAGAACAGGAACACAAAAACTGAGTGTCGAGGGTGAAAACAAATCCAGAGCGGCTCTAGAGGGCACTAAAGATCTTTGGGATTTCCCGGGAAGGCGAGAAAGCTCCAAGTTGCTTTTTACACTTCACTGTTTAAAAAAAAATTTAAAATTAACCCTCTTGAGCAGCAAGTGGGACCACATCAGGCTCCGATATTGCAGCTGCTCCCCGCTGAACCGCTAATAACAGGGTGAGCTGAGCTCTGTTTGCTTTTGGGGTTTCTCCCTCCCATTCCCGAGGACTGGGGAGTCGTGTGGAGCAATCCCAGCACCGACTTTGGCAAGACAGCACAAAGAAACCTCATTCTTCAAGCAGAAAATCAGCCTGAGGTGCTGAGAAATGACAATTTCTCCTCAGGTTGTCGCGGCTGAAGCTGAGGGGCCACAAACAGCTCTGGTCACATTCACAGGAACCCTAAAAATCCTTTTCTGTGCCCCAAAACACCGGGGGAGTTTCACGGCTCTGCAAGGCCTGGGTTTGGCTGGGATAAACCAGCTCCTTTCTTGTGGGATTTTCTGCTGTCAGGAATTGGAAATCTCACCAGAAATCCTCTGCTCTGATGAGATTCCCAGCCTGTGAGAGAAACTGCTGATTAAATCTGGGATTTCGGTGCTTTGGGTGAGTCAGATCAAACCCTTGAACAAATAAAGATCAGAAATTCCTGGTTGGGAGCTGAGATCATTTTGAGATTGCAGATTGAACACGATATTAGAGACAAAGTCTCAATCAGCCCGGGGTGTCTTTCCCCACAGGGATATTTGGGATTTATTCCACGCTGATCCCACCGGCTCCTCTCCAGGAATGTGCAGAGTCATCCTGCTTTCCCTGGGTGTCCTGGCACCTCCGCAGCAGCAGGAAAATCCAGCGTGACCGAGAGCTCTGCCTGCAGCCTGATGACACAGCCAGAGCTGCTTTCCCTGGAGTTCCTATTCTGGATCAAACGGCCCTAATAGTTATAATAATAATAATAATAATAATAATGATAATAATAATAATAATAATAATAATAATAATAATAATAATAATAATAATAATAACTTTATAATTGCCCTGCTCTGGTTTCCCTGGGAACCTGTCCCGTGGACCCACAAAAATAACACAGGGTGCAAAAAATTCCTGCCAGAGCCGTGGACACACCTCAGGAACGTGAGGGTTTGTAAATTAAAATAATCTGGTTTCTCTGCCATGGACACACCTCAGGAACGTGAGGGTTTGTAAATTAAAATAATCTGGTTTCTCTGCCATGGACACACCTCAGGAACGTGAGGGTTTGTAAATTAAAATAATCTGGTTTCTCTCAGCTGATCCCAAGGCCTTGTCCCAATCCCGAGGCCATGTCCCGATCCCACACCCTGCACTCCTGAGGGAATTTCATTATCCCACTCCTGCACCACCCATTCCCAGGTGGTTTGCAGATGGAGACGCCACAGACACCGAGATATTCCAGTGGATTGTGTGAAATGAACCTCTGGAAGTCTGGCCGGTTCCTGGCCACCCTAAATCCATCCTGTCAGGGCTTTGGGAGCTGCACGATTCCCCTCAGGAAGGAGCTGCTCCTGGCTCCCCTCTGTCGGGAAGAGATGCAATGGAAGTCAGGAGTTTCAGCCCTGGTTTGATCAGGTTTGGGGTTGATTTGATGTAAAATTGAGGTTTAAAAGGCGTTTTCAGCTTTTGGCCCCAAAGTGAGGGAGCTGCCAGGGATTCACCCGGTGCTGGCTCTCAGGAACAGAGAGATCCCTTGAATCGCGGGATCTGCTGGGGTCTCTGCCAGGATCCATCTCCAAAGTGACCTCCCCACCCAGGAGCAGCGTGGCTGCGACAGCAGGGCCTGGGGACAGCTGTGGGTCGGCTCAGAGCTCCTGTTCCACGCACAATCCCCAGCTCAGACGGGAGCTCTGGACTCAGAGAACCCCAAAAGGTTGAGCTGTCAGCATCCCACAGCTCACAGGGCTCCATTTGCCCACACAGCTCCTCCTGTTTTGGGGTTTTTTTGGTATTTTCCATCCTTGGCTGGATTCCCAAGGGGTTGTCAGGGATTTCTGCACCTTCAGACAATCCTGCCACCCCCAGAGTCACTTCCACGAAGGTTTGTGTCCTCCCAGGCTCGTGGGCGAGGGGATGGGGCTGCACAACAGGAGATCTCCCTGGGGGGAGCAGTTTTATTGCACTGGAAAAGCTGGAAAATTCTGTGGGAACCTTCTGGTCCTGGATCCAGGGAATCCACGGATAAATCAGGGAAGTCCGTGGCCATCAGCTGGACAAAGGAATGTCACCTCCACTCCTGGTTCCACAGGGTGCTGGTGACAGGACCTGGGTGGTTTTATCCAGATTCACACCAAGACACAAACCTTTGTTAAGAAAGGGAAATAAAACCCCATTTCAAGCTCAGAACCAGAGTGAAATATCGCAGCCTGGAATGCAAGTCCTCCCCAGGAACCACAGCTCCTCTCAGCTGACAGAAAAAGATGCGGCCGAGCTTACAAAAATAGCCAGACAGCAAAAAGGGACCACATGTTCCACAGAGCCTGAGCCAAACAATCGGGATTACACGGAAATCTGCTCTGACATCATCCCACAGCGAGCCTGGAAAAGCTGCAGAGCCCAAACCGCCCGGCTGGGAAATCTGGGAGAGCTGGGAGCTGCATCCTGACAGCTCAGAGCCACTTCAGGAGCCGCCTTCACGAGGGAAAATACTCAGAATCCTTTTCCTTTTCCTTCTCTCCTTTTCCTTTTCCTTTTTTCCTTTTTCTTTTCCTTTTCCATTTTTCCCTTTCCTTCTCCTTTCCCTTTTCCTTTCCCTTTTCCTTTCCCATTTTTCCTTTTCCTTTTCCATTTCCTTTTCTTTTTCCACTTTTCCTTTTCCATTTTGCCTTTTCCTTTTCCTCTCCCTTTTCCATTTTTCCTTTTCCTTTTTCTTTTCCTTTTCCATTTCCTTTTCTTTTTCCATTTTTCCTTTTCCTTTTCTTTTCCCATTTTTCCATTTTTCCTTTTCCTTTTCCTTCCCCAAATGAAGATAAAACCACCTTTTTGTCTGGTGGTGAACCTGCCAATTCTGAAAAAGGCCCTGATTTCTCAAAAGTGACTTCCAACAGCTCAGGGACAAACCTGTCTCCTGCAGAAACAGGGATGAACACCAGCCCCACCCTGGGAAGAGTCCCGGCTTCACATCCATGGGACAGGAGAGAGATTTGGCAACACCCAAACAGCTCAAATTGCCTCAGACAGGGTGGTTTGAGCTGAATTTTCTCAGACAGGGTGGTTTTAGCTGAAATTCCTCACACAGGGTGGTTTTTAGCTGCATGTTCCATGGAAAAGAGACACCGGGACAGGTACTGAGAGGGACGGTGAGAGCTCCTGTCCCCAGGAGAGCAGGGACAGGCTGGGCTGGTGGAAAAGGCTCCGGCCAGAGCTCTGGGGCACAGCGGCAGCCCCAGAACCCCTGTGGGTGTAAATGAAGGGAATATTTCATGTCTGAGGCGCTCCTTTCTCTCAGGGCTCAGCCCTTTTATCCGGGGCTGCCCACGAGGGAGTAGCCACACATTGAAACCGTGGAGGGAAAAGCAGATTTTAGCTGGAGATTTGGGGGTTGATTGATAGCTGAGCTTTGCTGTTTCCCCAGGAAATAAAGAGTCTGTGGCTCCTCTTTCACCATCCAACCCCTGTGCTGCACGGAGGAGTGAGAAACATCGCTGGAATCTGCGTCCAGCAGTGCAAAATCCTCCTGCCCACACACTGGGCTGAGCAGCGGGGATTTGAGGGCTCTGTGGGAATGCAGGATCCTGTGTCAGAGGGGAGCTCTGGGGATCCAGGAGTGAATCCGAGACGTTCCCTGTGAGCAGAGCTGGAATGTGCTACCCTGCACCCCAAACTGCCTTTGCTGCATCTTAATCAGCCTCAGCAGAGAGGAACGGGGAAAAAAACCCTCCCCAGGCTTGGGTTTCAATGGCTGGAGCAGCAAATATCTCCAGATAGTGGATTTTAGCTTGCAGACAACAGGAATGCATGCTGGAGTCTGAACAGGAATTAGAGAACTCGGAATGCTGGCCTGACAGAGAAGGAACGGGGTTTCACCTCCTGGCTGCACCATGGACACGCCGGGATGTGTCTTTGTTCCCTGCAGGGCTGGGATTCAGGGTTCAGGCTCGGCTTTACAGAGCCTGCTCAGGCTGAGCTGTGCCTCAACCTGGGCTCGGCTGGGACAGGGCACAGCTGGAACCTGGGGGGACAGAGCTGAGCTGGGACAGGGCAGAGCTGGGACAGAGCAGAGCTGGGACAGAGCAGAACTGGATCCTGGTGGGACAGAGCTGAGCTGGGACAGAGCAGAGCTGGGACAGAGCAGAGCTGGGACAGGGCAGAGCTGGAACCTGGGGGGACAGAGCTGAGCTGGGACAGGGCAGAGCTGGGACAGGGCAGAGCTGGGACAGGGCAGAGCTGGATCCTGGGGGGACAGAGCTGAGCTGGGACAGGGCAGAGCTGGGACAGAGCAGAGCTGGGACAGGGCAGAGCTGGATCCTGGTGGGACAGAGCTGAGCTGGGACAGAGCAGAGCTGGGACAGAGCTGAGCTGGAACCTGCTGGGACACAAAAGCTGCTGGGACAGAGCAGAGCTGGATCCCGTTGGGACACAGCAGAGCTGGATCCTGCCTCTGTCCCTTCCCAGGACACAAATCCTCCCAGGGGCCAGGCTCTGCCTACCCTGTTGTTAAGCAGCTAAATCCAGGGATTGTCCCTGCTCCCGGCTCAGGTTGCTCAAGCAGAAACCAGAGCTGCTCAGTCCCTTTTTCCACCACTCCTGCAGGAGGAATCGTGGGAGGCCCCGGAGCTTTCCAGGGCTTTGGAGATGCAGGAAAAGAGATAAAAGCAGCGAAGATCCCTCAGGATGGTTTGCACTTCCCCAGTGTTATAAATCCCTGTGGCAGCTGCTCTTGCTCTGAAGACATTTTAATCCAAATTCACTTTCTGCTTGTTGTTCGCTAATTGCTGCCGGTATTTAATTACGGCCGAGCTGCAATGGCCGCGAATCCACATCACTGGGAGCCGTTTTCCAGAATTCTCCTCCAAACATTCCTGACGGCCCTCGGCAAACAGAGGCAGCGCTGGCTTGGCCCCGGAGCCCCACTGCAAATATTTTCTCAGAACTGAGGATGAGCAGAACCATCCCGGGGCCAGCTCAGTTCACTGCACAGACTTCCACCCATGTTTAATCTGGAGGGACCCAGCTGTTTTCCTGAGCTCCCTTCCCAGCCCCGAGTGAAATCAGGACCAAACCTCCTTGGAACATCACAGACTGAAGGAAAATACGCATTAAATTCATTTTTGTCCCTTTTTCCACCACTGCTCCTGAGAGAAAAGCGCTGCTCCCTCCATATTCAAGTTCTCCTCGGTGCTCTGGGTGAGGGAGAACCAACCCAAGTTGGTTTTTTGGGAATGTTCCTGCTTTGGAGCTGCAAAGTTCTGCTTTGCACAGATTTTAGCCCTGTCCCCCTTCAGAAAAAAAACATTTCCGTAATAATCGCATTTTTATTCACAGTGATGAGATGTGCAGGCAGCAGAGGGGAGGAATTTGAGGAGATCACAGCAAAAAATTCAGCCTGGAGAGAGAAGGGTTTGTGGTGACCCAGTGTGGCCTTCCAGGGACTGAAACGAGCCTGAAAAAAAGATGGGAAGAGAGATTTTATAGAGAAAAAGAGATGGGAACAGAGGTTTTATAGAGAAAAAAAGATGGGAACAGAGGTTTTATAGGGATGTGGCGTGCCAGGACCAGGGGAATGGTTTCCAACTGACAGAGATTAAGGTTTAGGTGGGATATTGGGAATAAATCCTTCCCGTGGTACAGAAAATTTGGGAATTTTTTGTCAGCAAAAACGGATCAATCTCTACCTGCAACAGCTCTTTTTAGGAAACCAGGAATGTGCCAAGGAATGGTTTTCTTCCTGTGGATTTTTCACCTGATTTGTTGCGATAGAATTAAACGTTGTGACGTTCACCCGAGGTGAAAGTTTGCAGCTTTGTGTGCTACAAATATTCGGGAAATCAGGAAATCTTCACCTCTGCCTTTAATCAAATCTGATTTTCCGTTAACGGTTTCCAGATCCTGATGGGGACTGGTGTTAATTTCTCTCCACTTGTGACCATCTCGCTGCGAGCAAAGCTCTGCACCTTCCTGTGCAAAAAAAGTTTGATGAAGAGCTCAGATTCGGTAAATGGCCCTCGCCGCTTTTAAACCCCCTCATAAAATCAAATATTATCTTAAGAAATCCTAATCAAATTAATCTTCAACTCCATCTTCCCTCTCCTCACCCTATGACTTCACCCCGAGCTCGCCTCGGTGTGACCTGAATCTCATTTACTTCCCATTAAAAAATAAAATGAACTCCTAAAGAAAAAAATTAACCTTTCAATTACCTTTTAAAGTGCTCCGAGAGGCCTGGCTCTGGCCATGACATCATCCCCTGATGGCTTTAGCACATGGGCCACACTCCCCCTTGACCTCATCCATCCCAGCTACCAGAGATAAGCAGACAGTGAAATATGGAAAGTCTGTCCCTGTTGTGGGTGAATTTTGATTATTTTTTATCTTTATCTCCAGTCAGTGCCCGTTTCTCCTGGAGAGCAGGAGCAGGGGGATGTGCAGGAGCGACTGCTGAGCTCCTCCTGCCATGGATCAGGGGATTCCTGGGACACTCAGCGTCCACACCTTTAACGAGTTCGGTTCCCACGCGGCGCTCGAGGGCTGCAGCTCTCGCTCCTCTTGCCTTCCCACTTCATTTTCCTGTCAGGATTCTCCCCCTTTTTGGGCTGAAAAAAGGGGGGAAGAAAGAAAAGGATTTTCCCCCTTTTTGGGCTGATTCCCAGCAATTTGCTGAGCCAGCCCGGCAGTGGGAGCCAGTCCCAGGTGTTTCAGTGCAGTGGGTGGCTGCAGAGCACCGGGGAGAAATTCCGTTCTTTTGGGTTCATTCAGAAATCAGGAGCTCTGCTTGGAAGCTTTCAGCCTCCAGGGAGAATATTTAATAACTATGGATCCAAACTGTCGATGGAATGACGGAATGAGTGATTTCCTTCAGTGTCATCATCCCGGGGAGCTCTGCCACCCCGCTGCTCCTGCCGGGAAATCTCCACTCCCAACCCCTTCCAGGCTGTTCGGCTGCTCTGAAAACACCCCAGGGAACCCCCTGGTTTGTGATTCTCTGTGGATCTGATTTCCCACCCCACCAGGTTCGGTGCAGCACCAGGGAGGCCTCAGGGGAGAGAGAATCACTGGGTGCTCAGCACAGGAAAACCTGGCCTAGGAAATGTCACCTATCGAGGGGACAGCGCCCATTGAGGCAGCCAGGATTTCAGCACGAGCAGCTTTACCAGCACCAGGATTTCCTCCTGAGGGTGAGGGGAGCCGGGCCTGATGGAATTTGTTTTTCCATGGTGGAAGGCGATCGGCCACTCTCAGGAACGCTGCCCCAGCAGCAACTGCACAAACAGCCCCGGTGCCAGCTGCCACCGGGGATAAAGTTGTGACTGCTCTGAGACTGGGAGAAGCCTCCCCATCCGTCACGGGAGGATTTCAGGGGATACAGCCTTGAGTAATGTCCCGGCTTAGTGAAAACCGGGGATTTGATCATTAATAATATTTTGCACGATCCATATTTCTTATTTATTTTTTTTATTCGAAGCAGACTTTGTCAGCCAAGGGGAGCAAAACTCTCTCTGGTGTTCCCATCCTTCTCCGTTTTAGCACAAGCAGGAAGGAATCTCTGTGAAAACACCCCGAGTACGCCAAAATTGAAAAGATAACATTCCTGAGGGAGGCTGGATTCACCTAAGGTCTCCTCGAGTTCCAGGATGGTGAAATCCGCCGGCTCAGCAGGGCTGAGAAAGAGGGGATTTTTCCCTCCCGGAAGGCTGCGGAAACCTTCCGTGGTTAATGTTTCATGGAGGTGCTGCTGTGGGGACCCTGCCCTGTTCCCAAAGAGCTGATCCACCTCAGCACTCCGCAGCTCCCTGGGAATTCCAGCAGCTGGAATGGTGGGAAATGGTGGAACTGGAAACTGGGAGACTGGAACCGCTCCTGTCCCATCCCGAGGGATGCTCTCCCCGCTCTCAGAGGACACCTGGGTCCTTTCTGGGCCGCAGCACAGGGATGTTCACGCCCAGCCCCACCTGCGCTTGGTTTATTTTCCTGCTGAGGTCACGGGCCCTGACCCGTCCGGCTCCTCGGCCTCGCTCGGTGATTAATTCACCCCTTGGCTCGCTCTCCTCGGATCCCCTGCGCCGGTTTCGCTGTTTGACGCCTGAACAGCTGCTGCCTTTTCCTTCAGAGCCTCGGAAGAGCAAAATAAAACCGGAATTCCCATCCCCAAAGTGCACGGGAGCACTGAGAATTCCACGTCCAGCCCGCCTAGCCTCCAGCACGGGAACCCCTCAAACACAGACCCCTCAAAGAGACAACCCCTGATGCCGGGATTCCCCAGAGCCCAGCCCAGCAGGGGAAGAGATCAGGCCGGGCTCCGTGAAGGATTAGCCCCCGTGGGAGTTTGGTTCCTCTGCTTTTCAGGCCGTTCTGCTCCAGCCAGATTTATGTGGCAGGCAAAACATACAAACGGGATCCGATTCACCCGGCCGCGCTCCCGGCGGGGCTGATTTATGTTTGGGTAAATAAAGACATCTGTCTTGGAGGGCCGGGGCTCCGGCTGCGCTCTGCCCGTGGATCTCTGGCTCATTTATCAGCCCCTTTCCCCGCTGCACTCCCGGTTATGGGCTCTGCCAGGAGGGCAGGGACGCCCGGGACGGTTTGAGGTTTAATGGTGGAATTTTGCACTCAAATTCGCCCTTCTGTCAAAGAGCCTCACGGACACTCCCCAAACCCCGCTCTGCAGGGAGAGGGACAGCCCTGCTCATCGTTTCCCAGGCCATGTGGCAAATTAATTACCCAGCGAGGCCAAAAAGTCCTGGTGGGTCAGGTTCTGTCACCCTAACCAGGCCAAAAGTCCCGTTGTTCCTACTCCTAATGACCCACCTTGCTGTAAACCTTTTGTTGCTGTTTCAGGCACAACGGAATGAAGCAGGTCTTGCTCTATTTAAAAAATTAAAATTTGAAACAAAGAAATCCAATAATTTTAATATAATACATTATAATTTATTATGATTATATATTATTATTATTATTATATATTGTGATTTTAATAATTTAATCTCCTCCCTCTGGGACAAACCCTGGAACTCACCGGAAAGATGGGAACAGTTTCCACCCAGTTTGGAGACATTCTGTGGGGGTTTAAAGACATTTTGGGACCTTTTGAATTTTTTAAATTTATTTA
>VYZT01060274.1:1540-14680 GCA_013400735.1 Pomatostomus ruficeps | reverse complement strand
AAGGGTGGTTAAACATTGGAATGAAATTCCAGGGAGTCAGCATCCCTGGTAGTGCTCAAGAAATTACTGTATGTGACACTTGGTGCCATGGTCTGGTTGACATGGTGATTGGTCAAAGGTTGGATTCTGATCTCAGAGGTCTTTTCTAACCTAAGCGATTCTGTGATTCTGTGGAAACAAAGGACATGTTTAGTCTGTAGGGAACTTGCTGTTAACATCTCCTCACTTAGGCACTAGCAAAATCTCTGGTTTATCAGACAGATTTGTTACTGTTTCACCCCAGGGATCCAAGTTTGAGTCTTAGCTAAGCTCATTTTCAGCATGTGCAAACAACGATGCTGGACATAGGGGGACTCCTGTAATTGCTTATGTTGGCACAGCTGTCTGGTCCCCAGCTGGCAGACACTGTCATCCTGACCCGGGGCATCACACTGTGTCATGAAGATTCAAAGGGCTTAAATTTCCATGCAGAAAATGAGTTGTGATAGAAATGAGAAGCCTGTTGGTTTATAACAGACAGCTTCCACTGTGCTCATTATTCAGGTTTGGGATCACTTGCATCCATGCACACTGACAAGCTGCCCTGGCATGGGTTGACTTTTTTAAAAGCTCCCCATTGCCAGCAGCTCTAAATCTTTGTCTCACATAGGAACAGATGGAAATCATTCTCACATCTGAGCAGCAAAAATCTCAAAATGAACTGGGCACAGTGGCTGACATTTGGCTGGCTATTTGTTGTTTTCTTTGCTAGTTGTTTTCCAAGGCAAAGTACATATTGTCAGGCATCTGCACACAGTGGGCATAAACCTACTATGGGGGAAAAAAAAAAAAAATCAATCAAAACACCTGGTATAATGGTAGGTTCTTCCAGTAGGAATAATTGCATGCTGTCAGCACTCCTGAACAATACAGGTAAACTGGAGAGAATGACCTCTGGAAAATTTATGACTATTCACCAGTTCAGAAGTGCAGTAGTAATGTATATGCCGGGTATGCATCTTATAACTGGCCAGGTTGTAAATTTGCATTTGCATTGAAAAAAAATGAGCTGATGGAACAGGGAAGTGGATTCCAGCATTGCTGTAATTGGCTTCGAAATACATTGTCTCTAAAAGAAACCTTGCCAAACATTAACCTGCTCTGCTTCCATGCACACTGAGAAATACCTAATTTATTTATTCAGTGACAATGCTTTTTAAGAGCTCACCTTTCATAGTAACCAGATATTTAATTAGTACAAAACAAACTATTAGAATGAAAATTGAGTGAAAACTAGAAAGATGTGAGCAGAGGCAAATATAAAAGGGATAAAAGCCTCATGTTCACGGTGTGTGAAAGTAAAAGGAAGCTATGTTTCAGAGCATTATTAGATAAAATAACACCTGGTCCAAAAACGTTGTCTTGAGTAGGCAACAAGATAGATAGTTATTTATCACTTTGAGTGATAAATCACTTTGAGTCTATAACACAACTTTGAGTTGTGTTATAGACTTGCTTTGGACTATGCATGACCTAATTTAGAGGTCAACAGTATTCTCTGAATAGTTCATAGAGATGCTAAAACATTATGTAATTTATCAAATTATTCAGTTAATGTAAAGTTTCCATTAGAAATCCTGGCAGATGTTCTTAAAGGAATACTAAGAAAGTTTTATTTATGCAAGAAACATCTGCCAAAGGCCGATATTGGACTATATCAAAGACTAAGGAAACTTAGACTGGTTAACATCCACTGGGATGGATTGTCTTAAACCCTAGTGCTTTATACAAAGGCTTCCACTGATTGCAATGGATTTGAATTGAAACAGAAGGATAAAAGAAAAAAATTGGCTGCTGATGAAAATATCAATATATTAAAAAAAAAAAAAAGTATTCGTATGATACCCAGAACTACTTCTCATTTAGAAGTGTCTGTGTCCAGGGGCATTGGTTCAGATACAGAAAGAGTAATTTTATTATTCAGGCATAAGACCTGAAGATAAACTTCTAATTTCCATCAGCTTGAAAGCTGTCTCATGTAATATGTGTTTTTATCCATGTAAAATTGCTAACTTTTATCTATATAACATTTTTATCTGTATAAAATTTGCTAACTTCACAGTTCTGATTTACTGAAAATAACCCAGAAAAAATTTCCTTCAATTTTGTTCAGTCTTACTGGTTTTCCTCAGCTGCGTTGTAGAGCATTGGGTGAGAGCGGCTGGGCTGTGGGAGTCTGGCATACTCACACTTTCAGGGAAGATAGGCTCCTGCAGAAGACCCCTCCCTGTCCCTCCCTTCCAAGGGCACTGCACACCGTGCGAAGCAGCAGCCACCCTGGTTGTAATTCACACTTCTGTTGAAGTCAAGTGATCTCACCTTAAGCAGGGTACTTTAAGTCAGCTGAATATTTCCAAGTGTTTCACTTTGCAAAAGGGTTGAACAGAGCCATATAGGAGGGCTCTTTTTTTGTGTGTGTATGTTTTTTTTTACTGGCAGGGAAATAAATAACAATGAAAAGTGTTTGACAGACAATTGTTGAAAGTTTCATCTTCTCTTTCAATGGAAGATTCTCCACTGCTTCTTTCTGGATGTTGCAAGCTCTCAAATGTGACTCTAAGTGTCAGGGAAAAAAAAAGAAAAAATGGTAATAGACCTTCTCAGAATTGTAATTAGCACAGACAGATCTTTGCTTATTAGCTGTTTCCATTCTGTTAAAAGATGGCAAAATGTTCCTCTGAATGTCCCACATGCAGACCATTTGGCATCTATAAATTAGTGAAATGCATCCATTATATAACAATTGTAAATCATCGGTGATAACTGTGTCATCTAGGGCAACAGAAAAAATATGTACTTGATGTTTTATTCAGCAGGAGGTTATTATAATGACACCTTAGTGCACAGTGAATGTAGTTCTTTTGGTCTACATAAAATTTTTATTAATTGCATTAATTAGTATATTTTTATTTTTAAAGCATAAAAAGCTTCTCATTCCAGGCCCGGAATACTTGCATATAATTTAAACTTATCATAAAATGTCATGATAGTCTGTCTACTCATTTAGCTTCAATTACATAGAAATATGCATAACCGAATGTAATAAAGTAGACCCATTTCAGACCAGTCATAATAAACCTTCATATCTATCGTTATGCTCTTCCCTAAGTACCAGAAAGAATGTTCTAGGAAATTAGTAACTACTAATAATCCTAGGAGCAGACTAAGAAAGAGTGAAGTTGTGAGTCTGTTCACCTCGGTGTCAAGGCATGTGCTGATTTTCCTGGAACTGGGATTTTAGCTTTCAGCGAATGATGTAATAAGCAACAACTTTTATAAGCTGCTGGCATCATCTGTAATTTAAGATCTTCATATTTCAGGAAATACTGTTTTAAAGCTTTATTTCTGTGTAAGTTGTTCTTAAATTTTTTTAGGTAATTATTTTTAAGTCTTTCACGTATATTATTAGTATTATAAAAGCAAAAACCATGTTTTCTTTTGGGGTAAATGGAGAGAGAAAGGTGACTTCAGTGGGGTTTTGATAATTTATGATGAAAATAAGGGTTGGTCTTCAGAAGCAAAAGTAATCAAAATGTGACCTGTCAAAAAAGCTGGGGTGTGTATGTATGTATGCACAAATGATATGGATGTTACATTTCATATATATAAAATAATTCAGCCCCAGTCACTCAATTCAGTTTTGAAATCTTAATGACTGCGTCTTCTGGATTTAGCAAGATCTAAATATCTATAAATATGCTTTTGATTTAATATCAAAATAGATTGATCAAAAAATTGAACAGCTGAAAATAACACTAAATATTGGTGCTTCTTAGTAACTATACATCACTGTAACCATAGCTGAATTACCCATTATATTGTTTTTTGTCTGGTTTTATGCCTACAATGCTAGTGAAATAGTAGTGAAATAGCTCTTTTTTGGTCAGAGTTTTCAAAGAATTGAACTTAGTTAATTTCCAAAAGCTAATGGTGATAGCAAAAGTCCAAGTCTGCTGCAGTTACATACAGCATAGGATCCCCTTCCTTTGCTGAGGACTGAAATGATTAATGGAAGCATTACATCTCCAGAGAGTAACCGTCAGCAAACTTCCCCCTAAACGTATCCATTAAAAGCTGGCATGCAATATGCAGAAAAGATTTAAAGAATTATACTGGAAAGCTGTCTGGGATTTCAGTGTTTCCCAGAGGGTAATTTTTTGATGGCATTAATGATCTCCTGTAGAGAAATCTGTGTCTAATCATTCTCTATCCCTGCATGACTCTGTGCAGTATGGCATCCTGCAGTATATGTTGCTACATATGCACTCTAGGGTATTCAGTGGCTGGGAAATTACTTGAGCAGGTTATTTACTTTTGCAAGATGTTGTGACTATTTCTGCACTTCAGCTCCTGATGAAAGATGTACTTTATTTTCCAAAGTCTTAACATTGAGGTTATCCTCATACTTGGTAGGCTCAAATTTACCATCTTAAAATCACTGTAAATACGCTTTCTTGTGCCATGGTGTTTCTTACCTCTCGTACTAGAAAATCATGATCAGAGAATTTAGCTTGAAGTAGTGCTCTAAAGCTGGAAAATGAAAGAGAGAAGAAAATTGCGGAGGACTATGCAAGTCATAGTCAGATGGCAGCCTTGCTGTGCTTCCTGCTAGCTGTCAGGGTGAAGTGCGTGGCACCTGGGCATAAATGTGAACAGTAATTCTCCCTTCTTTCCTTCAAACCAAAGAGTAGGAGAAGTTCCAATCAGGAAAACTCTTGCCCTTCTTCCGTAGGCTGTGCTTAACTGAGGAGACCAGCTTAGAAAGGTGGTCCTTGAAGCTGCCCTTATCAGTTTGAGCAATCATTCCTTAAGCCAACATTCATCATATGAAGCTTTTTGTGCCACTAGGGAGGGTTTTCTGCCCATCCAGGTTTTGCAAATGCATTTACAGCTTCATACAGAAGCTTTCAGAAATTTTAAAATATTTCACTGGTTAATTTTCTGTTGAGGAACAGATAGGAATAAGAAGCAGATGGTTTCAGTGACATTTTAGTTTGTTTCTTGTTTGGTAAAGTCTGAATCTCTCTGTGTCCTCTGTTAAAGCTCCTTGAATTTGTAGAAGGCATGCATTGCAGCAATGAATATTTCAAAGCAAAATAAAGTTGCATTTTCTGGATTTTACATACAGTTTCTAGAGTGAAAAAGAAATCAGTATTGTGACCACTTGCTACGGTAAACTCTTTCCAAAAATTTCCTAATATTATTATGTTAATGTAGCTCAAGCTATCGTTCATCAGTGTTCTCAAACTTACCAGGAAAGTATAAATGTATTTAGAGACAGCTTATACTTTCTCTCATACTTTATTATAAAGTGACATTCAGAAAGTGTGCATGGGAGAGAATAAGGAAATAATTTTATTTATTTCCCCTACCAGTCTTTTTTACCCAAATTCTTTTAAAAAGTTGTTTAAAAATTGTTAATATGAACCAACAAGAAATATATTCCTCAAGTACTTTACATACCATGTTACTTCTGTATATCAAATGTACAGAAGAGAATAACTCATTCTTCAGCTATACCAGTCTTCATTTAAACAGACTGGCCTTTGAGACATGAGAGTAAATACTGTATCCCATTTCTGGCCAAATTAATTTTAGAATTTAACAGCCTAAAAGAGAAATGGCAAAATGACAGAATCTTTATTTTCCCAGCTAGGAAATCAAGTAGTTTGTGTGTGAAGAAATAATCTTTTGCAGATACGTTACTGAGTCTTTAGTGCAATCATAAAAGCAGTCTATTCCATGGTATTTTCAGCTGTGCCCTGTTAAAAGTTTTATTCTATTAATGCCAAGTTAATCTAATTATACCTGGGTTACATCTTCTGGAAATCACTTAGTGTACCTATTCACAGCATCTGTAACATTGACTTCAAACCCTTTTGCAAGGTAATTTTTGTGTTGCAGTGGTGGGATGGGTAATTAGAGCCTGCTCTAGTAAGCATTGTGTCATACTATTTTCAATGGTGAGAGAATGATACCTGGAGGTGTAATTGCCCTTATGTTTTTATGGATTCTTTTAAGATCAAACCTATCAATTATGAGACACAAAGGCATTTAGACAATAAGAGCAAGCGTATACATCAAGCAAAGTCAGGCAAAGGTAAATCTGAAATTGTTTCAACTTGCAAGTGGAAACTTTTAATGTTTATTCTAATATATTACTTTAAAATAATTTTAAAAGCTCCGTAATATAATGGAGAAGGAGCATGTGTTGTTCTGAGACTATCATGCAAACTAGATTTTGTGATTGAACCACTGTATCAGTTTGTCTTACTGCTAAACTTGATTTCTCATTGTACAACTTGCAGAAAATTCACCTCCTGCCTTCATAAATGTAGAGTCTAGCTTTAATATTATCCAATACAATACTAGATATAATACTACACAATTAAAGTTTTATGAAAATCAAGCATTTTAAGAAGAATGAAGTTATATGAAACTCAGGATGAAGGTATTTGGCTGCAATAAGAACTTAATGGAGAAGAATTATACAATCAAAAATTTCTGTTTTCATGATAACATAAACAGATTTTTGAAAATACACAAAAAAGAAGAAAAAACATTCCCCTCTCCCTGTTTTTTTACAAAAAACCGATTCAGTGTCGTGCATATTCTTTCCTTTCTTCCTCTCCTACATTGTTATGAGTAATAAAGTTATCTTTACATAGTGAAAGATTTAGAAATAGGAATAAAATATATTCTAGAAATTTGAAGTGTTGAAATATAAATTAGCATTATTTCTTTCAAAAAATATGAATGGTACTGTGGTTTTGGCATATTTTAGTTTAAATGCTCTTTTTTCCTTGCACTTGGATTATTTATATTTTCAGTAAAAAAAAAAAAATAAACAACCAGGGTGATTTTTTTGGTTAATTTTATTTAGGTAGCCTGATTTCCTGGAAGAATTTACTTTAATATTCACTGTATTAATTCTAAAAGGAATTTTATTCCTAACATTTGCCGTATGTTTCTTATTCAGGAACCACATTTGAATCTGCAACATAAGTACGCTTGTGCCATCATAAAAATGTTTCATTAAAATTAATCCATTTTCCTCATATTAAGCCGATGTAGTTATTTTTTTTGTCATAAATCCTTCTGTTAAATTTATTTGGGGAGGGTATTTTAAATTAAACTCTTCTTGGTACCATCGCTACAAACCTCACCTGGAATACAGTTTAAAGTAACTTCAGGAGATAATAGCTCCGTGAATATTTGCGAGCAGTTCTCCACATAGGGGAGCTGACCAGTCTTACAATTTGTACCAGACAGAAAAACACAACTCTGCTTTTTGCAGTCTGCGGGCAGGACTGAGAAGGGATCCTCTGGTTGTTCCAGCTGGTTCTTCACGGGGGCTGTTTTAGAAATAGGTGTCTGTATAGAAGCCTCCATAAATATTGCAGTGACCCATGAGGGTTCTCGGGGACCATGAGGGTTCTCGGTGCTGCAGCGTGACCAGACTGTAAGCCTGATCCTCTGTTATGTATATACACTTTAACCTGCTCTCTTCCACTCAGGGAAGGGAGGGAGTTTAAATCCTCACTCCCCATGCATTTTAGGTGAAAACGAATGCCTGATGCCATCTGTAGAATAAATATGACGTGAACACTGCTCATGTGACTGTTTTACCACCCTGAATCAATTTTTGATCACCACAAGAAACCTTACAAAAAGAGTTATTTTCCATTGCAGTGGGAGAGACTCCCCTGAACAGATTTTAAGGGCAAAACTTCTGAAAGAGTGTTTTTAAATTTACATTTCAGCTTCACTTCTAGGTTCATTCAACTGTGAATTATGGGGGGAAACTGCAAATGTAATAGAATGTCTATTAGTGGTAAGGCACAGGTGCTAGGATTATTTGAATGGTGATAAATTTACATTGCAAATGCGATAAATCTGGTGCAGTTCTAATGCTACTGTAATGACTATCAGCTGCATGCATGAGGACAGATAAAAGCTGTTAAATGCATACTCTTAGTGCATGGAAAATGTATTCTTTCAGCAGTTTATGTACTGCTTGATATTCATTTATGAGGGCTTCTCTTCACACAGGAACTTCCATTTCTATAGAAATTTATTTTGCAATGTTTTATTTGTAAATTACACTATTTGGTTATTAAGGCTCAATACATACTCATTACTTCTTGGTAATATGAACATGTATGGGAATTGTGCAGGGTACTTTTCCATTTCAAGTTACTTTTCATCAGCTCTTTCTTTTCTGGCAGTTTCCTGCACTGCAGCAAAGTCATTGCTGACAAAGCACCACTCAACAATTCCAGCGAAAATCAGAATCTTAGAGATGGCTGATATCTATAGTACTAAATTCAATGGTGCATCTTCAGATAATTGTTTTGGTTTACCTTGCATGTGTGGTGCTCAGCAATCAAGAGAGAAAGCAGGTAAATGGTACCCAACGTGCTTGAAAATCTGGCCTGTGCAGTCAACTGAGCTAAGCTAATGCAGGTTTCGAAAGTCTCATGCAACATGAGGTTTCCTACGCTGCTGACTGAAATGGTGGGTTCTTTAGTACGTGTAGGATATTATTTTTTGATATTTACCATGAGACTACCTGCCCCAGCTGTGCACAGATGCAGCCATCTCTGCCCTATGGAAGCACATATTCTTATCAGATATATGCACGTGTGGGCAGCAATGAAGTGAGAAGCTCTGTAAGTTTTCTACCCTACTTGCAACTATGGAAGTGTCTCCTCACGAGAGCCTGAACAGAGATGCAGCAGAGCTGGAAGGACTGGGCATCAGTGGGGGTCCCACTGGATCCTCACACTGCTGTGGGATGGCCGCCTCCCTCTCCTTTGTCCCTTTGTCTGCTGAGCTGCTGCTGGCCTCTCATGGGCAGCAGCTCACTTGCACATCCCAGGTGTTTGTCTGTCTGGAAGTGTCTTGGACAATGGGAAGCAGGAAACCTTGGAGGAAGGTCTGCTCTGGGAAGAAGACACCCTGTCTGCCTGGTTAAGTTTTGAGCTCAGGCAGAGTACTGGTTAATGTGTCTTGGTCTACCCCTGTCACACATGCATTCATTATTACCATCTGTAGCCTTGCATCTCTTAATGTTTGCCCCAAAATATCTTATTCCTGTGTCTGGATATTATTGATCCTTCTAAGTCTTGGATTTACAGAAAAGTGTGGTTGCTCAGCCTCTCTGGCTCTGTGTGCCCCGTTCTCCCCCTCTTTTGCCATAACTTCCAGTGAGGGATGTGATGGCTGTATCCAGCTCTGGACTTTGGGAGATGCATGGCAACAGAGTAGCCAAGGACTGTCTGGAGAGGTGACCTAGACATCTCTCCAGTATGTTGATATGACTGTAAATCAATCATCTTGCTTCATAAATTGTACCCAATATGCAGGTAGCTTGTGGCATCTTTTTCTTTTTGAAATTCATAACAGTTGTGAGTTTAGAGGTTTCCAGCTGCTCTGCTTGATTTTGTTTTGTTTTGTTTTCCTGTGGATTTTCTGTTTGCTCTTTAAGCCACAGTGCATAGAAACTAGGATTCAGGCAGTCTGGAAAGGACTCTGGTGGTTTACTGGTCCAGCATCCTCTTTCTATCAGTGGTAACTTCTAAGCTGGATGTGTTGTATCTGCATCTTGTAATGCAGCTTTGTAGTTCAAAGCTGCTGTCCTTAAACCTCCTTCCCACTCCTCCTCAAAATCCAGTTTGTGGAAGGACTACAGGAGAAAATGACAGAAATAATTCTCTTTTTCTGCAGGGTTGGCTTGCTTGGCATCATTAGGAAGATGAGAGGTTATGGCCTTTCCCCTTCATGGGAACTGAAAGAGATCTAAAGACATGGTACCCCAATGACAGAACTTACAGTGAAACACCAAATGCTATGGCAAATTATTTGCTTGATGGCTGCATTTTATCACCTCAAAGTAAATGAAATCAGTGGTTTGAAATGCTTATAAAGCAATGCATTTCCCTGTGTAGGAAAAATGGAACAGCAAAAGGCAACTACACAGTTACCAACTCTTTTATAGACTGGAAATATTGAAAGTAACTAATGTTTTGAGTATAGAAGTTATCCCTAGTTCTTTTTTACATTGAAGTGGTAATTCAGCGTATTCACCCAGGCCACATTTCTACACAGAGTTAAGTAGCACGGAATGATTATTCTAGTGTTGTTCAATGTTTATTAAGTCTATTAAATCTGATGTTATTTTTTGATAGCCTTGTTTTCATAAAATCCATTTGGTTTGGACAAATTAATTTGAGTAAAGTAGACAGTAATATCTTAGTTGACAATATTGCAAGGATTTTACAGGCTAGGTTAATTATAAATATGAGACTGTTGCTACTGTGTTTCCCCCCCATCTTTGCCATGCTTTAAACGAACAGACATTATAGTGCTCCAGAGCCATCTTACTATTTTACCACTCTCGGAAACTTCCCATAATATCCTTCACAATATGGCCCTCAAATTTCCTTTATAAATATTATATAATTAGGTCTAGAGTCTTTGTGACTCTAGTATTTCCCTGACAGTAAAAACTGTGTTGTGTGTGAGAACACTCTATTTGACAAAAAACCTGTATTTTATCTGAGAAAAATAAAATGGCACTATACACTTAAAAAAGAAGATATTATAAAGAATAGAGTAAAAAAACTTGTATAAGCGTGGTTAATTGAAGTTTTATCATCATTAGAAAAAAATAATTTAAAGGTGATATTTTTAAAAAACAAGTAATATTTTAGGAAATACTAAAGAAGAGTAGTGAGAAGACTTCAGTCACTGAAAAGTTCCCACGTGAAAGTATCCCTTCCCTTGTGAGCTGCTCATGGCAGGCACAAACTCAAAACCTACTTCTGTTCCCAGGTGTAGAAGTACTCTCATGTTCCCCCATGTGCTGATTTACTTGTGTGTGAACCCCGATTTGTACACTGAGCCCAATTTTAAACCAAAGAGTGCTGTCTGTACAGTGACCATAGTGATTTAAAGCCACTCTTTCAGTAGTTACAAAGCAGACTCCTGAAGTGCTGCTGAGAAGGGGTGGGTTAAGCTCTTTCTCTCCCACTGAGATACCACAGGTGAATACAACGGACCTTTGGTCAGAGCTTGGTGAACACAGAGGATGCTGAGCATTAGTCAGTGCAAAGAAGAAGAGTATTTCTGCTGTAGCTGTAAACCTAGGGCAAATAAAATTTCACAAGAAGGCAGATCAACTCAATGTTCCTGCATGGATCCAAAAGGAATGAAGGAAATGTATTAATGACAGCTAGGAGTATCATTGCACCAAATTAAAATATTTATATTCTCTATCCCAACGACTACATAGCTTTTCTTTAAACTTCTGGAATTCTACCTCTCCAGAAAAAAACCCAATAGTATTATGCACATTTCAACACTTTTTTCTCATTGAAGCCAGATATATTTCTTGACACTTCTGTTAAAGTTTATTAAAAGAAGTCAAAAATATTTTAATTAGCTGTGTGAAGTTTTGCTCATTATTCAAAAATTGTCTAGGCTCATTACATACTGGTTTTTTAATCACATATTTACCTCAACTAGGGAGTTCAGATCATATTTCTCTCATTACAAGTGTAAAAATTTTTGTCTTAATGTGAATCTTTGTTTAAAACAATATGTAGTAAATCAAGGTAAGCAATTATCTTTCTTATAAAAAACTAGAATTAGAAGTGAATATATCACTAAAATAAATCTAACAGCATTCTGAACAGAATGTATGGGGAAGAGTTTATTCTCTGAGTTTTATTTTACTTATTTTTAGTTGCAGGATGTCACTTCAATGCAAGTTCATAAGCAATGCCTTGAGCAAGGACCAGAGTTCAGGACCACTTAATCTGCCAAAGGTACACTGAATACAGAGGTATAGATTCCGTATTTCTTATTTTTTTCTTTGAATATTAAATTCTTATTAAGAAAGGACATCGCTTCGACAGCAGGGACAGGTTGGTTCTCTATTCAAGTATAGTCTGCTCTGGTAGAGTTGGAGTAGTTGGTGAGACACAGTGATTTTCAGGACCACATTCAGTTTTTCCTGTTTGTGGCAAAGAAATCAGGACCAAACTCTTCAAATTCTGAGTAAAAAAGTGACCTTGTCCTAAAAAAATGAAATTTTAAAGTAAAATTCAAATGCTGAGATTTCATAGCAGCAATCTTCTGGTTTGAACAACTATGTGGCTCCCCTTTGTAAACAAAAAGACGTGAATATTGGCTTTGCAATGAACACACGTCTATGAGGAGTAGAGTTTTTTTCCCCTTTTTTAAATGAAAGCTCAGATTCTTAAACCCAAGATGCACTCAAATCAAAATCAAAACTCTCAAATTGCGTCCTGAACCTGACCAAGTGCGACTCTAATTTTTAAATGTGAAAACTTGACGAAGAATTAATGAAAACCTTTATTTGCATATAAATACCATCTGTCACATAAAATTTGCAGTACATTAGTTTATGTAGGATGCCATTAGTTCTCCAGGAAGCACTGAACAATAGGGAAAGGGAAGTTGAGAAGGTAGGTTGTAATGAAAAATTTTTGGGAGCATCCTTTAACTCACCTCAGCTGCCTTAATATCTGCACCTGTAGTAGATTTGTCCTTATTTATTTACAGTTGAGAATACCAAATTGTATAAAAAGTGATTGATTTCCTCTTAACCTGAAAACTGTCTGGAGTGAGAACTGCTCTTTCTGTTCTGACTGCACAGCTGCTTCAGCCAATGTCTGGGATCCCTTGGTACTACTGCAGAAAAGCAAATAATCATTCTAAGAATGACTAAATCATTACTATTTATTGTAAAAACTTTTTAACAAAAAAAAATGGCTCTGTAGGTAATGTAAATCTTAGAAGGGTTTGAAAAAGGGGTTAAGAAATGCAAAAATAGATGCTACAAGAATAGAGGATGGAAGAATTTATGGCATTACCATCCATATTTAGAGGACGAATATGAACTGTTCATCTATGTTACTTCAAGCTAATTTCATATAACGTAAACCAAAATAAACATATAGCTCTAGCTGGCATTAGGGATGGCTCAGTGGGATCTGTACAGTGTTTAGCAATGTGTATGAAAGTGCCATGACATCTAGGAAAGGAGAACACAGTGGAGAATATAATTCTTGT
>VYZT01060268.1:31294-47523 GCA_013400735.1 Pomatostomus ruficeps | reverse complement strand
TTTTTTTTTTTTTGCTTTGGTTTCTGCTACTTGATACAAAAGGGAATTGCTGCCCTTATAAGAAGACTGACAAATCCTATTGTGAAACTCGCTTAAATTATTTTAAACACCATATATCCTCTTATCTACTCTGTTCAATTCTGAAAGTAGTAAGCTGGGAAATTTAAAGGAAACAACAAGTGTCAAAACCAGCTTAAATTTTGTCTCTGGCCTCTGAACCTTGTGATTCTACCCTTACTAGCTCAACTCAATTACTCTTCCCAGATGATGGTCTCTATTAATGAAGTTTTTCCTCATGTGCAATGTATATGCTGAGCTAATTGCCTTCTAAAGAGCAGAAAATTCTTCTCTATTTCATGATAGCTAGAATAAACAATAGTGATCCCAGCCTAAGTCATGCAGAAAGAACCTAGTGAAAATTAAACTGAGGGAGAACAAGGGATACTCTTGATCAAGGGATACTACTTCATGTATAGAGCTCTGTGACAGTGACAGACATTGCAGGAAGCAATTGTCAAAGCTGGGCTGGGTAAAGCACTGATGCAATATCTGTGTGAAGAGTGAAGTATTCCTCATGGGGTTTGCACAGAGTCCAGGGGAAACCTGAGATTTCTGTCTTTCAGGAAGCTCCATAGGGAGAAATCAGCATTGATTTGGGAATGAAGATATGATGTGTATTCTTGGTAAGTAAATAATTGAACCAAAGAAATACCAGATCCCTTTCAGACTAATCTAGTTAATGGAAAAACCCTGGTGAAGGCCCATATATCTGTTAGGTCTTAGGGGTCAAAAGGAGCAAAGTCTGTATCCTTCTGGATGGCAAAAGCAAAAGGCTTATCAATATAGAGCAAAACTCTATTATAAAGCAGAGATTACTTATACAGAATTAATATACATGGTTTCAAATATTCATTTTGGGTATTTGGATATTTAAGCTTGGAGTATGTAATTTCCAATCCAAACGTACACACAACTCCATAAATTAAAAAGAATTTACTGTAATCAAGACTTGCATCATTATTTTTGTATATATATATATAATTATATATCTCACTGCATATAGCTCTGACTTGTGAACAATTATTTGAAGACAAGATTTACAACAATCAGTATGCAAAGAAAAAAATGCAGAACTATTATTAATAAAAACAGTAGCCACTGTTTTTGCTGTATTTGCTAAATCAGAAGCTGAAAACTAGAGTACCTTTCCACATGAAAAAAACTTAGCCATGAGAAAGCCATGTTGCTCTGAAACAATGTTGTGTTTTGGGGTTTTTTTTTGTTTTTTGTTGTTTTTTTTTTTTTTTTGTTGGTTTTTGGTTTTTTGGGTTTTTTTTAATTTAATTTTTCTTTTCAAAGTTCAGTACCTTCAGCAGAGCAGAGTTGAGCATGTGTTAATGTAGTGTAGCAGGAAAACAGGAGTGTGTGTTTTGCCTTGCTATGAACATGAGGGAATGACAGAGTTCTGCCACATCTATGTTTTATACAGTCACTCACTGAACACAAAGACTCCTTTGTGACCAAGATTAGTTTTTGAAGGGAAGAAACAGAATCCTGCGGGATTTGTTCCAGTATGGTAGATTAACTTTTGGAGGTTCCTGGAGGATGAATTAGCTAAGAATACAGGGGGAAATGTCTCATCTCTGGGGATCACAGCAAGGTGTAGGTCTGCCACAACTGAAAAAGATTTGGGAGCTTTGGTTTTGTACTACATGCAGTGCTGCCGTGGTTGCAAAAATGAGATTGCATTGCTCACAGACTAAGTGGTAAATGATTAAAAGATTCTCAAGTTATCTTCAAGGAACCAAGTTCATTTTTGGAACTATATTATCAAATACTGTCTCTATAGGAGTGTTAAGAGAGATACACTAAGCAGCAAGCAGGATTAGTACTCATTTACACATGGACTTAATCCATACCATACTTCAAATAATATTTCCTGCTCTAGTGCATTCTGCAGGCATACCCACTATAAATTGCAAATAGCAGAGGAACAACGGTATCTTTATGGTATCTTTAATAAAGTTTAATGTTAAAAAAAGATAGTGTCATAAAACAATCTTATCACTTTCCAAATGAAACTGATTTTCCCATCCATGATCTCTAAATAGTATTTGGAATCCATAGAAATGATATAATGTTTAATCAGTTTACAATATAAAAATCTATTGACTCTCCTTAGCGATTTTTTTCAAATTATAGCATGTGCTCTGTTAATCAGGCTCCTTGTTGCTGAGAACAGGAGTCACTTCCCTCTCAGGAATGGATTTCTGTACCCATTTAATGCAGGAAATGACAATGCACACTAATCTTGCTATATTGGTAGAGAGCATGTGACCTAGTGCTTTTACTTTCTAAAACTCAAATTTTCCAAAAGAAACAAACTGTGTTATTCAGGCTTGTAGAATTCCTGTGTAAGGGATGTAACTAAACATGCAAATCAAAGCAATGTATGTTCAAAGCTCTACAAGATACCAGCCATGGTGAAGCTCTTTCACACCCAGCTCATTACACATAATTTAGAACACCACTTGAAGTATAGTAACAGTGAGTGACATCTAATACCCCTTGTAAGCAAGAGATTGAAATAGTTTCCCAATCTGGACACAACAGAGTGTTCAATTTTCCTTGTGATCTTCCACAAAATGTATTAAACAGGAAAGACACAATTCCTGGCCAGGTTAGGACTGACTGAGAATGACACAAACCCTAAAGCTGTCATCACTTAAATACACCAGATGAAACTTACAACCTGCTTATATGCTATTTTCTTTTACCCATTCCTCAAAATCCTCTGTCTGGCCACCATCCTATCAGTCTTGTGTGCTAATTGTGTTGCATATTAAGCTGGAAAAATGGTATTCAAGAATAATTGGGAAAATGCTGTTTTTCATCTTTAAATGAAACAACCAGTAGAATTTAAGCTGTAGCAGAAGAAACAATTACTGAAGAAAGGTTTTCTAATATTTCTCATATTAGATCAGATAATTAATAAAAATGGCTCATTCCTTTTGTAGAAAAATATAACAGCAGCAGGAAACTGATTCTTTGAAATAAACATGAAGTCCCACTCCTGTCTGACAGCAAAAAAAGATGTCTTCCTCTTTGGTACAGATGACTTCAAATTTATTAATTACATCTATATTCCACCCTTACCACATTAGAATTAACACCTAGCTATAAACATCGCATGCATAAATACTTGATACATTTCAGCCCTTAGGAATACACCACCAAATTTTAAAAGCAAATCTTAAGTCATGTTGTATGTATCTGGAACTGGCATAATAATAGTCAGCCAGCAGGAAAGAAAGATTTAATAAGTTTTGGAATTAAAACTGAAGAATACAATATAAATTCAGCATTCTGTTCAAGAAAACATTACCATTTTATAGGTCTTTGGTCTTGTTTTCCATTTTCTCAATTTAGGCTCCAGGCAGTTCAGGATGTGTGATTTATACCAATTACATGTGATTGTCTTGTATACTCTGTAATGCTTGGAACAATAAGGGGATGTAAACATCTCTGTTTCTGAATCAATAATAGGTTTTATTTCAAATATGTTCATTATACAGCACATACTTTGAAAGAGAGATAAATCTGATTACTTTTTTGTTTACATCCAACTTACAAGGTAGGACATTGCTTGCCTCTTAGCACTCTGGTTATGGATTCTTGGAAAGGGAAAAATCAAAGAAAAATAAAGCTCTGACAGATTTTTCTTTTTTTAAGCTATCAGAGACATAACCCAGTCAATAAAAGACTTCATTTATCTGGGAGTGAATGTGTTCATCTAACAAAAATCCAGCGATAACAATATTGTAAGAATGGCCACACACCAGGCTAATGCTGCTTCAATGACTTTTCTTCAATTCAATCTGTTCCTCTATGTTGTAGTTTGACTTTGGTTAAGTGTTAGGTACTCATGGTAGTTGTTTATTCATTCCCTCCCATGCCACAATTGGGAAGAGGAGGGAAGGAGACAGGGAAGAAAAAAAAGAGAAGGAATTAACACAAAGGGTTTATGAGTTGAGATAAGGAACTGGGAGAAAATGCTTTAAGGATAAAACAGGTTTAACTTAAGTTGTAAAGTGAAATTTATTATTACTAGAGTTAGAAGGAGGATATGAGAAATAAACTAAACTTTTAGAAGACAGTGTTTTTTTCTCTTTTTATCTTTCTCTCTCTCTCTCACCAACAGTGCAAGGGGGGCAGGGTGTGGGGTTTCTGGTTAATTTATTTTTAAGATATTTTTTCTCTGCTTAGGGAGAGGAGGTGGTTTTTTTTGCATTTGCTGTGGGGCCTTTCTCACAAGAGACAGTTCTCCGTGAACTTCTATGGAGTGGGTTTTATTAGTTTATGGGGTGTAGTTTTCTATGGACAAACTGCTCCAGCATGGAAGCAAGGGGCCCCTCTCTCTCCAACCGGGTCTCCCACCTGGACTGCAGTTTTTTTGATATCTACTTGCTCTAGCATGGTCACTTTCTCTACAAACTGTGGGATTTTATCTCAGTCTTTGTTTGTCATTGGGTTGCAACTGCTACGGCTTCTCTTGGCATTTATGGCTACTGCGGCTTCTTCTGGCATCCATGGCTACTGTGGCTTCCGGCATCTCCCCACTCCAACGTTGGCACCTCACGCATGGACTGTGGGTGGCTCTGCATCCCTCATGGACCCCATGGACTGCAGGGGGACACCCCGCCTCACCATGGGCTCACCACGGCCTGCAGAGGAATCTCAGCTCCCGAGCCTGGGGCACCTCCTCTCCCTCCTTCTCCACTGACCTTGGTGTCTCCATTTTGTTTTCCCTCACATGTTCTCACATCCTCCTCCTTCTCTAACTAAAGACAGCTGCATGCACACTTTTTTTAAATTTTTCTTTAAATATGTCATCACAGAGGCATAACTAACTTTGCTAATTAACCTAGACATGGCCAGTGGCATGTCCATTATCTTCAGAGCTATCCAAGATTGGCTCTGCTGGAAATGATGAAAAATTCTAAAAACTTCTCACAGGAGCCATCTTTATAGCCCTCTCCTCACTACTAAACCACAACACTCTATTAACTAACAAAGAGGTCAATATTATTTGGATAAAATCTACCTTTATCTTTAATCTTCTTATTATAAATGAAGGATTAGTATTTTGCGTCTTTAACACCAAATCCCCTCCAGTGCATCTCCTGAAACTGATTTTTTGTGCTCTGTGAAAAAGCAGAGGGGTTTGAGCTGACTTAAGGAGATCAGACTGTTCTTGCCGGTATCTCTGCTAATCTTGTTCCCACATGTGGTCTCGGTGCCTCCCCAGCTCAATCATATTCCTTAAACTGTTTCCCCTTCTTCACACTCCCTGTTCATCGCCTTCCCCCTCTTTGTAGAAAATAAAATAAAACAATGCCCCAGCTCTGTCCCTCCCTGCCTTTACTGGTGAAGGCTGGTGCATGCGATGGCCGGGACACACACACAGCCTGGCCCCGCACTCCTCCGCACAGCGAGGCTTCTGGAGGCGGAGCTGGTGATGTTCACACCCGCTGCAGTGCTTGAACCTGAGCCCTGGCCCTTATGAAGGCTCAGGAGAAGTGAAAGGCACCTTAAAGTGACATCCAAAACAGCTTCTAGAGCCTTCAAAACAGGAAACATATATACAGCAATGTCTGAAATCCCTTCCTTTCTCAGGATAGAGTTGCTAAATACGGCTGTCCTGTGGGAGACCTCTGTCCTTAGAAATAATTGTTCCTAGAAATAAGTGGATACTTGCTTAGCTCAAAAGCTGTCTGGGGGTATATGGAGGCAAGGAAAGGACAGCAGAGGGGGGTTGTCTTTTGTTATTTCTTAACGAAGTTTCTCAAGTGCTTTGCCTGGTTGAGAGACACAATATAATTTTCCAGGTCTGCCTGGGGGAACTAGACTCTTGTCTTTCTCCTTGAGCAGGGCTGGAAATGCCAGGCTTTGAGTGTGAGCCATTATCTGCCTCTGTTATGTCACAGTGGACTCCCACCCTGTCAGAATGTGCAGAATGAAGCCTGGAGATGCTCTTCTCACTGCTCAAAGCATGCTCATGGAGCAGGGCTGAGCACCAGCGAGGACCAGCTTTCACCTGAGCTGTACAGAGGTTCCAGAAGCAATGCTCCCACCAGAGCCCTGGGGGTCTCCTGCCCAGAATTGCACTTACAAATGCCTTTAATCATATTGCACTCCCTTATGTGTCTGCTCCTCTGCTCTCTTGTGCTTGGCTGATCTTGGGTTCCTTTTTCTTCAGCCACAGAGGGGGAAGGCTCCCTCTCTGAGCACAGAAGCTTTCTCCTGCCAAGTGGTGTGGATTTGAACTCCTCAGCCTGAGGGTAGGGACTGAACACAACATTCCTGCTTTCTTACACTCTGCTGTTACAGAGGGCATTGCTGCTTCTATCCAAAATCCAGCAGCCAGAACAGTTTTCTGTGTGTGACGTGTCCTCTCTGTAAATACTATGCATGCTCTGAGAACACACAGTATTGGACACGCCAACACAAAAACAGCTATTGATTTGTATGAGTTTGGTCTGTACAACAGCAAGGAACTCCAGAAACTTTTAAATACTGCAATATTGTTATTGAAACAGTAGCTGGAGAGAAAAGGATCAGAACAGCAGGAGTGAGACCTTATATGTACCAAACCCCTCAGATATTTACAAAGGTAGACCATAGATTGAGGAGGGGGCAAGGGCTAGTAAACTTTAGAGAACCAATCAGCCACATGGCATGCTCCTGACTGCCTAATAACTTAAGGACTTGCTTTTGCACAAGTCTTACCATGAAATACAATCCCCTCTTATCATGCACAACTCCAGGCAATTGGATTTGAAAATATTTTATTTTAACCTGGATTTTTTTCTGTACCAGAGGTGTGGGGCCTTTGGGACACATTGTCTTGTATATGACTACCAAGTTTACTCTTTGCAGGAACAAAGATGTTCTGAACAAAATTAACTTTAAGAATTATTAATAGTGACTCATGCTATCTCATAGTCACAAAGAAAATGAAATTGACTGAGTAAATGAATACTCAGCATAAGGGTATATAAGTGCAGGGACCAGGACAGCCTTTGTCAGTTCACTTCATTTCAGATAGTTACTTAGCAAAAAGTGCATTGAGACTCTAGCTTGTTTTTCAGAGATTAAGTTAAAATACCTTTATGCAATTCATCAAGAGGAATTTTCAAAGGTCAGATGGCCAGCTGGAAAAAATGTAGATCTTTTTCTGAGCAGAAAAATAGTCCTGTCTAGCTAATCCATTAGTGATTTAAATTCTTCTTTTTGTGCTTCACAGCACTTAGGCTGATTTCATTCAGCCTGTGTTTCTCATTCTAAATGTCTGTAAATATGAAAACAAATGGTATGTTTTTTTATAAACGAAAACTTAGTATTATAATCATCACATTTACCAAAGTTTATAGGCATGGTTTACTACATTCCCCTTTCCTCTCATTCCTTCCAGTTTCCCCAAACCTATTCAATCACTTAATTTAAATAATCACTAGTTTCATATTAGTAATGTACAGGTTTCCCAAAGACTCAATTACCCTTGTTGAAAATATTTGAAATGGTGAATATCAAAATTTCAAAGGCTTAAAAGTCAAGTGCCCCAAGTGTTGCCTCTGGTGTTGGTGTCTGTCACCAGTTTTCCACAATGCAGACTGAAAGCACCTGCTGCTACTTCTCTCTTTGGTATCAGCTTCAGGTCTGTCTGCATTTTTTGTAACTGGTTTCCACTGGCCATTCTCTGTACTGACTACACTGCAGGGATTGGCAGGGGAAGGATATCTTCATACTTCCTGCAGGATTCATGTGGGATGAGAGCAGTAGCGCGCTGTTACAGCTCTGTTACTGTTCCTCAGTACTTAATTGTGGCTAGTGAGGCTGGTCTGGTCCTCTCTGATTCCTCCGGACACTGCGGGTTCTGTTAATCCCATCATAAGTCAGGCTGTTAGACAGTTTGCAGTGTTAAAATAGATGGCATTAGCTTTCATTTTCTAGATTTCCTGATTATGAGGCAGTTCTTAAAGGCTACTGAATGACATATGCTAAAGATGACTTCTTCACACATACCAAGAATTTATTGTGTAGGAGTCTTGTGAAAGTAATGAACAGAACAAGTTCTCATTCCAGATCTTTTTCTGTATTTTTGATATTATAGTTTCTACTCTTTTTTTTTTTTTTTTCAGAAATTAACATCTGGAGACTGCAGATTTAACTGTTACTCAGTGTTTCATCATCATGACAAGTGTCTGAATTAAACAAAACTGACTTAAGGAGAAGCATTGAAGTGAATAGCATGACAGAATTTGGCTTGGAAGCCTGACTGTGTAATGCTTAAATTGTGAGAAAGAGATTTTGGTACTGAAAATCTTGTTTGTCTGGAAGTGTATCCTGAAAGTTTATACTTGGAGAGCTCTGCATACTGAAATTATGTCTAGGAAAAGACAGGAGAAATGTACTGAATATGAGAACAGACTATTTTACTTTACTATATCTATGAGAATGAAGTTGAAATAATTTCAGAGAATAATTTAAAGCCAACGTCCTCTGAGACAAACCAGGAAAATGCTTGTGACCTTGTTTATTTAGAGACTCAGTGGAGAGCGAGAGCAGACGCTTGGTTCTATGACTGCTCTCTGCAGCTCTGCACTTTCACGTCTGACAGCCCAGTGGCACATCGACTTTGGCACATCAGCCCAGCTGCTGTGACCAAACTGACAAATTTGGGGCTCCTTTCACTCTCTCCGTTTCTTGCAATACCTTAGCTGTGGTCATCTTTTCTTCCTTGTGCTTTCATACTCATTTAAATTAGACAAAGGGGAGTGGTTCAAATCCCGCTGGACTATGCAGAAACATTTGTTGGCACAGTTGGTAAACTGGGAATTTTTGAGGGTGTTTGTGGAAGGCAATGTTTTTGGGTTTTGTTTAACTTTGGAGCAGAGTTTTTCTCTCAGTTGATGTGACTTGATGTGTCTGCAATGTCTTCAACACTACCGCCCCCCAGTCAGCTTCAGAGGGTCAAAGGATGTTTGCCAGTTCCTAAAAAACAAGAGTAGGATACTATAGAGGTTTTGCTGTAATCTTGAAAAACAAATGGTTCTCTCAACATCAAAGCTTAAACGTACCTCAGAGGCTTTGTGTCTCATTGGACAGTATTGGTCCAATTAAAATATGGAAGGTTTTCTGTTTTCTGAACAGGTTTTCAGGTTGTTGGGATATCTCTAGGTTTATCTAGAATGATAGTCTGTCCTCAGTATCTGCATTAAGTTGTTTGATTTCATCTGCACTCACACAATGCAAAAATCTCCTGAGATATTCATCCTTTTTAAGTAGAGTAAGTCAGAATGTTCCCTACAGGTCAAGGTAGATACTTATCTGAAAGTAATGTGTCCCAAATGGATCTTTTTACCTTCTGCTTTTCTAAAAAAGAAGGGAGATTTATGATATAGAAAATTATAAGAGGAGTTTAATAGGCAGAGAGTATGAAGACTGAATTTCTTTACCTCTCTCAAGTGAAGGATTGCTTTGGATGTTAGCATGCAATTTCCCTGATATGAAGGCCTACAGAATATCCACAGGTCATCTCCCTCAAACATCTTCCACACCTCCAGAAAGGGAGAGTTCTTTCCCTGATGCTTCCTGCTAATTGCAAGCAGCATGCTGTTAGATGCATTATGGCCCTTCTCCAGGCTTGTCAGGCACCTTTAGCAGGAAAGGTAGAAAGAAAGACAGACACATTTTGCCATATCCACAATTCAAGTTCTATGGTTCCACTGATTGCAAATACTCTTTTTGTGCCTGCTGGGACCTGGCAACAACTCTAAACATACTACAGCTGGTCCTTTGTCACCCATTTTGAGGTGCTGTATTAATTTGAGATAGCTCCGGAAAGCATCTAGAAATCTTTAAGTTAGTTTCAAAACTTATTAACTCACTCGTTAGTAAGAGTCAGCCTTGAAAAGAGCCTGCTGAAGTGGAAGAGTGTGGCATTGAATGGGACATTGCTGCGGGTAGAGCACTGGCAATCACGGTAACACAGCGCTGAGCTGGCACGGCTTGGGCGTGCTCAGGGTCAGGAGTTGCCAGCTTCAGCCCAGCATCACACTGATACAGTCCTGCCACATTGTTGTCCCAGACAGCAGCTCTGAACAGTACTGCCCAGAACATATTATGTGTGTTTACCATTGTAGCTAAAACTACCTCAGAAGTCTGACCACTATATCCATATACCTCATTTTGTGATGTGGATGTGCCCCATAAGAGTAACTCCCTGTGCCTTATCTTCAAAATGGTACTCCTTAAAGCAGCTGTCTTCTGAGTCAAATTCTATTGAACAGAACCCATTTGATCGACTTTTCTTCTTCATAGCTTATCATTTACAGTTTGCCCCTTTCATAAAAGTATCTTTTTATTTTGAAAAAAATCTATAAAACTGTTTGGTATTGCCATTTTTATTACCCTGTCCAGTTTTATGAGAACAGTGCTATTTCATATGTTTCTATTTATCTTCCAGACTTCTTCATGTTCCAGTAATTAAAAGAAGAGATTATATATCCAGCTGGCTTTATAAGGCAAAACCAATACTTTTATAGCAAAGCAGTTAAAATCATGTTTAGATATGAGATAGACCCAAAAATACTCTGTTTAAAGTATTAGTAAGTGTCTATTCTGTGCATTTAGTCACATGATTCATCGTTACCCCTTACAGTGTTTTGAAAGGCTCATGAAGATGACTTTCAGCAATAAAAACCACATATCAAACTCTACCTTCATATTTTAATTAATATGCAATTCATGTTCTTTCTAAGAACACTTTTGGCTAACATTCCAGAGACTGAATTTGAAATTAATCTGACTTTTATGAGTTTTGAAACAAGGAAAAAAATGAAATTGCCTGTAATGCAACTATTTTCTTTAATAGTCCTCAGAAGCAAAAGAGAAGTATTAATAACCCAGGCTGCAAAAGTAAAGCAAAGGGACAGAATGTTTTTAAGGATCAGTGAGGAAAATATTAAATTCTCTGTTCTGGTGCTGCCTCCAGGTACTGTAGGGTCATTACATCTAGTACAGAGTACCAAGTGCTGTGCAACAGAAGCCATCAGGAAGATCATCCTGGGTTATCCTGAATCAAACATGAACTGCCCAGAAAGAGGCACCCCTGTAACATGCCCATTGTAGTGACAACAGGGAAAATCTCTGAAGCCATATCTGGTTCTATGTCAGTCTCTTGAACATTCTCAGGCAACCAATAATCCATTGCCATGTGGCTTACAGAGAACAAGGAGGGTTTAGAGTTGTAACTTGTTGGCCAGCTTGTCTGTGATGAGTTTTAAGAACTCCTTTTTCAAGCAAAATGAGCATGATATTTATTCGCTTGGAGAATAGCCTCATCATTTGCCTAGATGCAAAATGACCTATAATTATTATTGTTATTGTTATTATTATTATTACATGTGAAGTACAAATTCATATATACAACTATAATGCAAATCATTTCCACCCTGACTTCCACAACACAAAATAAACACGTAGCAGTTTTAATGAATGAATTCACCACACAGTTTCTTTCAAAACAATTTTTGTAATGATAATAAATTCTAGAATTGCCATTGTTGTTCGTAGGAAAATTAAAACGAGAACATGACCAATTAAGTAACCAACAAATCTGAGGAAAAGTTTTGACTGTTGGTGTTTTACTTTAATTCGTGTATTCTCTGACATTACTGTGGTTCAGCTTGCTTAGTGCCAGCACTTTTCTTGGGGCAATTCAAGACAATAGAGCAGGATCATATTTTTGGCCTCTTGGGCATGGGCTGGAGGTAGAAAAAATTCAGTTTTGCCAAAGTACATTGTTCCTCTCCTCATTGCTGCTTTTGCTTAGCCAAGTAATAGGATTTACATTTTGTTAATTGCATATGGGTGAGAGGAATAAAAAAATATTTTCATTCAACAGCAAACCAAACTTTGGATGGCACCCCTTCTCTTATCAAGATTAATGTGAGGCTTTACAGTATTTTCAAGGATTAGTGCTGACTTGGGGGAGAGAACTCCTCTTCACACCACATTACAGAGGGGGAAGACAAGCTGAGGCAATGATTCTGGGGAGAGCAGAGCTGCCCTTGCCACAGATTACCCACACATAGTGCAAAGATTCACTGACTGTGGTATTTGCAGTAAGGCTACTGGGACAAAATAAAGAACTGTGATCTAGGAAATATTTGCATATTTGCTGCATATTCCTCTGGCTCACCTGCCTGCAATATATCATGAAAGGATTTTATGCTGCAGTATAGAAAAAGTACACCTTGCAATATAGCCTTCAGAGCCATCTTCTGGGGAGAAAAAGGACATCTGTCAATGTATTAAATTGTATTTTATAAACGAAGAAAAAAAGCAGCAGCAGCAGCAAATAACACTTGATGATGTCTTAAAAAAAATCAAAATACAAGAATGCAAGGTGGCATTTTGCAGTGTGCATTTTGATTTAGAAGCAAGGGTCTCCATGATCATTGTGGAAGTAATTTATTAGCTCATAAATCATCTGGGATCTTCTGAAAATATTCATAGGAAATTTTACATTCTTTAATTAACTAGCGGGGATTTTTGAAAGAGGGTGAAGCTGATAGATTTTGTACACACACCCACACACATACATGCATGCACACAACCCCTCTTTTAACTTGCAACAAATCCTAAGAAATTAGCAAAAACTATAGAATGAGTAGAATAACCTGGAGAAAGTGGGTTCAGTTCTGAAATCGACAAACACAGGCTTCTGTTAGTCTGGACCCAAATTTCTGTTCTTTATTCTTAGGCCAAATAAAGTTTATGTTTGACTAACAACAAAACCAGCAATATTTCCTTGATATAGGTGGCTGGTTTATTTTTTGTTCTTAGCTCTGTGCTTTACTGCTTATTTTCTAGCTTAAGTTCCAGTAGCTTTTAAGGAAAGCTGAATGTGATTTCACCACTACTGTCAGACCTGGAGAACCACTAGAGTCCATCCCATGTACACGTTTGTAATGACTTACCTGAGAAGGGTATGGCAAACATATATGTAATTTTGGCATTTGTGAGCAATTGTTGCAAAACTGTTGTTAGACATTTTTCGTGCAATGAATACTTGAAATGTCTGCTTTCATGCTTTAGGGAACTTAACATCAGTTAACAGTATATTTCTTGTATCTTGAAAGAAGCTTATGTGGTAAAAATTGCAGTTATTATCTGACTACATAGGCTTAAAGATGGCATTACTTGCCTTCACCAGCAAATAATCCCATGAAAATTGGCAGAACTACGCAAGACATAGGACACTCGTAAGCAGAATTTAAAATTTACTCTTCTCGCTCATGCAAGATGCAAGTCTATAGGTTAAATTCCATTGTTTCTTGGGATTGTCTAAGGGAAGTTTTCATTTCCTGCTGTTTCTTGATACCTTTATGACCATTTCACCATTTTATACAGTCTTAAAGAATGCTACACTTGTGTAAAAATGACCAAGAAAAATCCAGAAGAACAAATGTGTTATGGCATGAATTTCATGACAAGAGTTTTGTTATGGTTGCATCTCTTCTGAAAGGTGAATATTTCAATACTGTACTCCTTCAGGGATGCTGGGTTTCACTGTGACGAGCGTACTCCTGTCCATCTCTTTGAAATTATTTCAGAATCAGTGTCATTATCTTACAGTTAATAACATAAAAGAATGTCTTTCATCTCCAGAAGCAATTTACAGCTTACAATAAACTGGCACATAAACTCTTCAGAAAGATCACTTTGGGCATTAAATTCTACTGCACCTTAGAAATCTATTTAATCATGAGTGTCAAAATGTTGTGGTGAGCGGACATTACACCCTGCAGTCCTTTGATTAAACTGGTCACATGATACAGTGAATGTTAGAATTGCTCCTTAATACAGGTGTAGCATACCAAAAATACAGGTTATGCACACTGTGATTTTGAGGGAAAGCTTTGAGTTTTGTTAATCTGATAATACAAGAATAGCATATAAGGGGTTATTCTGCTTTTTGCTGGTATTAACATTGGAACCAAAGTTAAGCTTTAATACCAAGGCCAGCTGTTATCTCTTTCCCTACAGTTTTAACTGCAGTGTTTTCATACATTTTAGGGAATGCTGATTTTTATTGATTGCTCTAATTTCTTTAACTCTCTGACTCAGTTTTTAACAGACAAGAGGCACGTGCAAGATACAGATGTCACTTACCATAAATCAAGTTCCTTAATTTAATTATTACCTTGGGCAGGGCTGGGCAAGCAAGGCTGTTTTCTGTGTCTGGGATTCATAACCGGACCTTTTAAGTATTTGGGGGTTATTGTTCACTTGCTTCATAGGAGATCAGTGAAAGCATCAAAGTAATTGAATAGATTACATAAAACATAATACAATTACTGATTTGGGAATACATGTACATTGTTGTTCTAAGAGGATTTCTGTAAGAATCCAAAAGCTAAGATTTTGGGAGTTTGGGTGGGGGTCACTGAGGGTTTTTTGAGCTTTCTTTTTCTTCTATTGCATCAGGTTTGGAATAGGTTTTCAGGGGTTGGTAGTGCAGGATTTTGCAGAGCTAGTAACAAGGTAAGGACCAGAAAACAGTTGCTTTGAATGCACACTATTAAAAGTAAAAATCATAAAAGGATTTATTTATGAATGCAGTATTACTTGCCAGTTTTCTGCCTTTTCTGTTTCTAATCACAGCTGCACTTCGCTCTTTGCTTTCTCTGCCACCTTACTACTGAAGTAGGCTTTCATTTCTGAAGATGATCTTGAATGTGCTCACATTTGGGAACTTTTTCCATTTAGATGTGACTGCAGGCAACTTTGAAAGTCTGCTCCCTGTTGAAATCTATGGCAACACTCTCTCCATGACTGAAACTGTCTGACAGGCTTGTGTTGCCTCCTTACCATTCTGTTATTACTCATATTGTTTCTTTGTATCATTTATTTATCATTGTTATTATGTCCTGTCCATATGTTTGTGATGAGTTTCCAATCATTTATTTTGTCCATGACTAGTACAAGTGTAATATCACTAGCAATAAAACAATATATTTATAACTTTGCCTTAATACATTTTCTCCTCTATTATTTCTTCTCAAATCTTCCTGGGATCTTTCAGGCCCTTGAAGTTATTTCTGCAGCCGTGGCCCTTTGGAGGTGTGGGAGGACTAGGAGGCAGAAGTAGCAGCAGGCCGTGGCATCTGGTCCTACTGACCTCAGAGTCCTGTCATAAATGTAAAATCTTTCTATAAACCACATTTTTTTTCACACATTTTTCTTCCATTCGCACTTTATCTATCCTTTTATGTTTCTTTGCTTCCTGCTCATTTTTGCATTAATGAGTGGAGCACAGTTCTAGGAAATTTTTGTCTCCCGCCTATCAAATGGATTTGGTTATAATGTTGCTGAAAAGCATATGCACTATTTAAGCTTGAACAAAGGAAATGTCCCACAGCTTGTAACTTGAAGCATACCAACTTTCATTTTGTCCTTGAAATGAAGAAGGGAATCTTTGCATTATTAAAGACTGGGTTTTTTGGGTTTTTTTAATAGCAAGTTTCCCTAAAACACAGGCTGTACATAGAGAACTAAACATTTTCCCAGTACTCTTACTTCAATTCTTTACTCTTTGAGAGTACAAAGACACTGAAGCTTATACTTCTGGAGGAAAATAGGAGAGCTGAGACAGATGGAATACTGCACTCTGCATCTTATGTTCATTGTATGGAAAGGAGCATGAATCTGCTTCCTGATGAATTTTTATCATGCTATTCTGGGTGAACAATACCTTATGGTTAGCAGGCAACTCTGACTGCCAAGGCTGGATTTGATCATGGCTAGCATGAGCCACTGGATCACTGAGATTCCACATCTGTGAAACAAGCAGTTGGCACCTCATTATCACAAGGCACCTGGTACCAGCAGCTCCCCTTCAAAATGCCTGCCTGACAGCAACCTGACTTCAACTTCATCTGTACAGAACATGCAACGGAAGTGGCAGAGCACAGGAGACAAGATGCGAGCATTAAAATAATTCTCTACAACTTCGCAGTTCTGGACATCTATTCTGTAATATATTGAAAAACTTGCCCTAATGCAAAAATACACCACAACAGTAACTTGGATCTTTTAAGCAGGCACAGTTTTGAAAAGAAGACCCGATTTCCTTAAGGAGGTTTGTGTCTTTTTTTTTT
>VYZT01060268.1:0-31244 GCA_013400735.1 Pomatostomus ruficeps | reverse complement strand
TATATAAACAAGCTATTTTAAATTATGTTGGATAGTAGGCATATATTTTGAATTTCTGTCATGTGCTTTCAGAAATAAAAGGGTTGGGCTTTTTATTTTCTCTAGGCATTCTTCTGTGCATTAAGAATGATGATTTAATATTCACTCAAGAAGACAAGGCTAAGGGGATACTTATTAAAAAGCAGAAACACCTAAGAAAATTAACAGGAATAATATAGCAGGTCTTAGAAACACCTTCAGAGAATCTCTCCCATTTCTGGTCCAGACTCATACCATGCTACCACAGAGCCCATCATCTTTACACAAGTGAATAGCTGTCTCACAGAAGAAATCCTGTGGCCTTGCAGAAATTTATCATCTGTGCTTTCATTTCAATAGTATTGAATAAAGCTTTATAAAATGCTTCCCAGTTATATAGAGCCACCTTGCAGCAGAAGCTAGTATTCCAGGGGGAAAAGGGAAGAGTGTGCAGGAGACTTGGGATGGGTCTTTTGGGTTTTGCTCATTAGAATACACATCTTTAGAAAAAAAAAGATGTATATTGGGAAATGAGAATATTTCCTATTAGGAAAGATACTTGACATACGTGTTTGACAAGCTGAGCTACCAACTTGCTGAGTTAACAGCTGTTACCTGTTAACTTCATGGGAGGGGGAAAAGGAAGAAAACCTCCAAATGGGCAAATTTAAGTTGCACATAAGCAGCTCGACAGCAGGGAAGAAAAATTTTACTGTAGTCCTAGGTCTGTGGTAATTACAGTGTTCTAAAACATGGTGTTTTGGGAACACAGATTGCTCCTTGGATGGCTTTGGCCATTAAGTGCTGTGGTATTTCTGGCATGTAACCTTATTCCAAGTAATTTCTTCATGACACTCGGGGATCTGTTTGCAGACAAAGCTTCAAATAAGAGGCTGGTAGGGGCTGAATCAGATGTTGGCAATTAAACTCCAGCATTATCATGATGTCTAGACACTAGGCACTCCTAGGGCACCTCAGTGCAGCTGCATAATCTTCACAACAGTGAAGATATTTTTACTTATTAAGCAGTATTAAGATTTTGCTCTTGCTCCCCAAGCTTTCCTTTATACATGAGAGTTCTTTACATTTATACGTTAGGAGTTCTTTACAAGACTAATGAGCAAGACTTAAGCTGGCTTTCTTTCCTATTCTTGAATCCAGGAACACTAAATACAAGGTGGCAAATGTACAGGCGAAAGGAATTACACCAGTTGAGCTGGTATCTTTAATGCATTAAACCTGACAGGTAGCTAACTTACATAAAAGACACATGAGACAAATTGCTAATAAACCAGTTTTGTCAAAAAGACGGCTGTTGAAGGTGACAGGAAAGCTGAGCCATGGACAGAACAACTGACACTATATGCTGTTATCATTGTGCAGCTGCCTGCATTTAACATGGAAAGTGGCATTTCTTGGAAACCAGTAACACACAACTGTTCTAGCTCTAAATGAGGCTTTTTTTCAAAGCTCATTTGTGTTGTTCACAAGGTTCAGATAAAACTTCAGCCATTAGATAACCACATGACATTACTTCACATGATAGGACAATGTAAGTCATCATCAGAGATGTGTCAATATACTGGTGATAGTTCCCATATCCAGGTCATCTTTCAGCTGAGAGGTACTGGTCAACTGTGTGTATCACCCCAAAATGGCAGTATTTTAGGGCAATCTTCTGAATTGTTCATTACCCATATGTGGAAGGAGCAAAGTACTTGATTGCACTCATTTTTGTTTATCAGATCTTGAGACTGTACTGGCCTGAGAAGATACTTTTACATCTGCAATTTTATTTAATAAAAGTGTCCTTTCAATTATCCTCTTCTACTTCATATCAAAATCTTCCCTGCAAACACTACATGCCTTGTAGTTACTAAGCCACAATTAAACTCAAGTACAGTTTTACTTGAAACTTGTAATAGTAGTACATCTTCAGCCCATAAGAGCTGAAGATTAAGGTGCAGCCTAATCCAGTTAAGTACTATATGTCAACAGAATTGACAAGCTCGTGTATTACAGCTCCTGTAAGAGCCCGTCAAAGTTGCCTGTCTGGCACCTTTAGAGATAAACCTCTTCATGATTAGATGCATACTACATCCAACTGTTTACTTTAAATATGTTGCTCAGCATCTCCAGATGCTACCAAGGATGCCTCCTCCCCTAGGAAGGAAACTGTCCTTTCTACATGTTTCTATTTCACCAGTTGCATCCAATACAAACACCATCAGATGAAATAAAGTCCTTGCATACTGCAGATTTTTGTTGTTCAGATTTGGACTCTGCCTTGTATGAACAACTTACTCATTTGTGAATTAAAGGGAAATCACTGACAACACTTCAGAAAGCTGCTCCACAGTGTCCCAAGGTAGAAGGCTGTTGGGGAGGGCAGAAGACAATCTCTGTTAATTTGTAGCTGGCAATAGATCAGGAAAAAGGCTGCATGAGGAATATTTGATGCTGAGAGAAACAGAATGATCATAGTCACCAAATAGAACTTTAAGTGGGTAATGTGAAAATGTCAGGTAAGTATTATAAGAAATGGTTCATCCTATCAAGAATTACATAGTGGTTCATACAGAAGGCCCTTTAGGCTTTGCAATGGGCTGAAGTCCTCCTCCCCTAGGTGAAAGCTGAAATTTAGACTTGGAAGATAAGACATTTCTATGAAAAAACCTCAATACTATGTCTTTAGTCATTCTATGAAATGTTATGTCTCTGAAATAATCTCTAAAATCATGTTCTAAAAATTAATCTATGCTGACATTTAGCAGTCTCTTTCACTCACACAGTTACTGGATTTGAGGCTATTCAGTGATGTCCCACTTGAAGACGTATATGAAACTCTTACTATATGCAGCACTTAAGTATCAGGTGCAAAATTTCAAGAATCTTCATCTAACAGAAACTAAAAGTTTCCCCTCAGTTTTATCTCACTGATATCTTTAATCTTGCCTCATCTATTTCATATAAAGCTTAAAGAATATAAGATTTACAAGTACTATTCTACTGAGTAAATGCTGACTTCAGAGAAAATGCCATGTTCAGCTAAGTACTTAATTTGTACACTCAAATTGTATACTTTGGGATTAAAGGTGATTAAAGGTCATTTGGCCTTCTTAAGATAAAGTCACATCAGACATGTAATCTGGCTGTGAGTCATGCTTGGAGAATGTCAGCAAGCCCATTTCTGCACTGATCTTTTAGTTTCTGTCTTGCAGCTCTCTAGAGCCATCCTCCACAATTTAAGATTCTGTCTACGATGCATGGGGGAGCCACAACCTCAGCCAGCAGAGAAGCCTGGTCAGCAGCACCAGCTCTATGAGGGCTTTTCAGACGTGGCCAGGTGAGTGGAGCAGGCAGACAGCTGCTCTCCTCACCTCTAGCCAAGGACTGCTATTTCCAACCTGCTCACATGAAACAAGTTTCAGCTGTGATGTTGATGGGCTTGTCATACTTACCATCTTACTAATTTGTTTTCAAAAATTAACTCTTCTATCTAAAATATATAGTACATATACATTCATAGATACCACCACTTAACTTCCTCCTCCATCTCCTCAAATGTCCATATTGAACCTGTTTGGGAACCAAAAGTATATAAACCTCATTTAAACTAAACCCAAGCTCCTACAACACAACAGGTTCCCCTTTTTTTGAAAACAGGGAATAAAATTCAGTGTGTTCATTTAAATTAGATGCTTTTTTCATGTTTTATAGGTTAATCTTGAACTCTAAGGAGAATAGTACTTCTTACAGATGTCTATGTTATTAATCTCTTTAAGACCTGGAAACTGACTCAACAAAACCAACACAAACTGATCCTTCACTTTGGTCAGGGATGTGAAAAGGCAGCAACACAATCCATCAACAGCTTCAGCAAGCAGCACAGTGCTAACATAGAAGTAGTCAAGACTATTTCAAAAAATTAAGTAAAAATGAAAGAACGTAAGAAAAAGTCATTGTTTCTTTCAACATCTGAAATATTTCTTAACCTACACAAAGTTTAAATTATTAGCATTTAAGGTGTTCTGATAGTGGGGAGATCTAATTAAAAAGGAATGTCTCTGCCCAAATTAAAGTGCAAATGAGACTATATTCCAAGTCAATAGCATGCATTTAACAATGAACGTGAGGTAGAGTGACAGAAGAGAAGGTTCTGTGGAGACTTCACAGCACCTTCCAGTATCTGAAGGGGCTTACAGGGAAGTCAGAGAGGACTCTTTATCAGGAACTGTTGTGACAAGAAAAAGAGTAAGGGCCACAAATTGGAAGAGGGGAAATTCACGTTACGTATTAGGAAGAAATTCTTTACTCTAAGCGTGGTGAGATGCTGAAACAAGTTGCCCAGAGAAGTTGTGGATGCTCCATCCCTGGCAGTGCTCAAGGCCAGGTTGGACATGGCGTTGAGTGACCAGGTCTAGTGGGAAGTGTCCCTGCCCATGACGGGGGCAGTTGAAACTAGATTATCTTTAAGGTCCCTTCCAACCCTTAACATTCTGTAATAAAACCACCAAAATCTTTCTAGCCATAAACCAAGGTGCGCTTACACCCTTCTCCTCTAAACCCATGACACTTGTTTTGCAAAGTGTGCTTCTGTCTCTAGTATGACCGCACAAATATACTCACTTTTATCATGGTGACAACCAGTCCTAACTACTGCTGTTTCTAGTCTCTCATTTTTTTTGTAGTTAACACAAACTGCCCCCACTTTATCTACTTTCCTTTATAGATCTGATTAATGATTGTAGCTACTCTCTCATCGATCCACAGAAGGCCAAAATAAGCTTTTTGTGGTTTTGTTTTGGCTGGGGTTTTTTGTGGGTGTTTTTTTGTTGTTGTTTTTGTTTGCTTGTTTGTTTTGTGGGGTTTTTTTGTATTGGAGTGATTTAGGTGGTTTTTCATGCAAAGCATAATTACAATTCTGAAAATAAGCTTGCTTTACACTATTAGGAAAGAAGGTATGAAAAAGCCTGAAGACTTTCTAACTTTCTTATAAAGATACTATACTAAATATCCCCCCTTTTACAGAGTCTAATAACCTGCCTTCCACGTTTTAGTTACATAAATTCTTTCAATTTAAGATTCCTCATGAAAAATACAGCAGAAAAGAGTATTGTTGTGTTTGTCAAGACTGTATCAGAGAACAATGTCTTAACTTATCATCTGAGCCAAAGCATTTGTTAGATGAAAAGCAAACGTAGCTATGTATATAGCAGTGAGTGAACTAGGCATGTTTATTAGAGTGATGATTTAAGAAATATTTTACATTAATGACCCTGTATGTACCAAGGCTAGTCAGAGTTTATTAGGTACTACAAGAAAAGCGTATTTTTTATCTCATCAAAACAGGGCAAACTATCAAGCTATGCAGAAGTATTATACATAGAATTAATTTTAAAGATGGGTTTCAAGAAATACTAAACCAATGTTTGGATCCAAGCAAACCTATGAAAAGGAGGCAAGCTAAAAACAATGGGCAAGCAGATTCTAAAGGATAAGTGATCTTACCCAAAGTTTCTATCATACCTTGTTCAGACAATAAATAATCTATGGACTGTTGGGTCATTTTTCCATATTATACATGGATTACATTTTTCTAGCACTATTATTTTAAAGATAAAAAGTAGGCTTAAATTATTTGCATGAGTACATACATTTGTAACTATAAAAACGCACAGTATTAAATGTAAGAGTATCTCAGTTTGGGCTACAGACTATGTATGAAGTGCTCCTAGTTGTGCAATATACAAATTTGTCTCAGAGATGATTGTTTCTCCTGGCACATGCCCTGACACTCACCTACGGTCTGCAATTCAGTTTTCCTGACTTGCAGCATTTGGAATGGAATAGGATCAAGTTGCTGGTTTTGACTTCTAGGTCCAAAACTGCATTTCTGCCACCAAAAGGAACCCTCCTGCACCAAATAAGAACCCACAAACAGCAATTACAAAGCAGTCAGTTGTCTAAGATGTGTACATACCTTATCAAATAAACTTAAAACATCGATATTTGATATATGCTTGGACATTCAGTTAAAATTCTTTTCTTTGGTAATATCCATAAGCTCCTTTTTTTGAGTGTCTATCCTTATGGTAGCTATAAAGTTGGATTCAAGCTAAAAGCTACCTCTCTTGAAACCAGGAAAATAGAATAGCAACCAAAAACTGAGTCATACACTTATCAAAAATGTTCCTGAAAGAATTCTTAAATGGTAACTACCCACAAGAAGTAAAAATAGAACCCAAACTCCAACAACACTGTACTATTGCAGAGGTTTGTACAATGCATCCAAGATTAGTTCAGACTATCAGACTACTAAAGGCCGCAGTAAATCTGGCAAGTAGTAATTAAACATATCTGAATGAGTTTATAAATTATTTAACACAATATTTGAGTATGGACAATGTTAGATCTGTATCATAACTCAGATACACTTAACTAAAACACCCAAAAGTGACAAGTCTGAAGTGGGTAACCAACTAGCCAAGTACGTACAATCCAATTCCGTTTGTTGCTTAAAGGCTGAGTTGTGGCATCCATACTAGGTTATAAAGAAGCATTTTTTGCTGTTTAATACACATAGCTTTAGCAAAACGCATGTAAGTGTAGGAAACAGGTCCAACCTCAGGCACCACTCTGCATCTACAACTTCAAATTGGTCACAGCAGCAGGATGATACAAAATATGATCTTGTTTACACTGAGGTGTCAACAATTTAAGTGTAGAAAACTGTAATTCAGTACTTTCTTTAGTAATGGATGCCCATAAGTTTCAGATAATGAAACAGTAAAATCAATACAACATTCAGTGCAATATTTTAAAAACCCAACAATAAGTGCAACTTTGGGCTGCTGGGGAAAATACTATTTATTATACATTTAAATACAAACTTGAAATGTGTTGTGGACACATCTGCAGGGGTACAGGTAAAAAAAATACAAAGTTCTGCATCTCTCAGGACTGACACTTCAAAAAAAATTTCACAAAATACCAAGCAAGAGTCATCTTTCTAAGAACAGCAAAGGTAATAATGTGTAAAATTTTATGCTTGGCATATTATCTTTGTTCCCTCCCTGCATAAAGTACCTACAGTTTGTAAACAGTCTTTAAAAAGTGTTAATAGCTTTAAGGAATGTGTAATCTCTGTGGGATGAATATGTATTCATCCCACAGAGAATTATAATGCTACACAGTAGTTTCGTGTTTCCATAACCCAGTTCTAATATTACCAGTACTGTCTGCAGTGAGCAAGGGTCCATCCTGTCCACTGCTTTTAAGTGGTCCATTCTGGATGGCTAAATTTAAGCCGTAAGATTTTTGCTGGTTTTCAAGTTCAGCTGCTATTGGTTTCCTTAGAATATCTTTTTTGTTGTTGGTAGCTATTGTTTTCTCAGTATTTCTGCTACTTTTTGGAAGTGTACTGCAAGCATCACTACTGTCTTGTTGGGACTGGTTGTACTGACGTTCTCTGTATGCCAAATAGGCTCTTCGGCTCCTCGAGTGCCCTTCACTGTTGCTCTGGCGAGTTTTGGGCAAGCCATTCTGCACACTCCCTTCCACACTTGTGGGAACGTCGTAGGCATACTCCCTCAACACTGCAAGCCTGCTGGCACGATGGCCCTTGCTCCTGTTCTTATGGTGCCGACTTGGGTGTCCATTTGTCCGAAACTGAACCTCTAATGGAGCTACGTGCATTTTGATATCATTATCTACTGAATGCTCAGTGAGACTGTTATCAAGTTGAGGACCTGTGTTCAATGGCAGAGAAGTAGGGTGGCACTGAGCTGCTGCAGCTTGTAAGTTTGTTAGTTTACAACCTTGAGATGAATTTTTTAGGCTTGAGGCACTTTTATTTGTGCATGAGGATTCTGCACTACTGTTGGTGCATTTTGGGGCCTCTCCGTTGGTTCCACTGGAACTGGAAGGCGGCACGTTTACTTGCACTGAATACGTACTCCTGCCTGGGCAGCAAGTTGTTATCCAAGCATGCCTGACATCTTCCCTGTTAATGCAATGGTGCACCATAAGAAAGGCACTGAGGCTTAAACATGTTGCCCCAAAAAAACAGCTGAAGATCAGGTCCATAGGATAATACAAGGAGATGGACAGAGCTCCAAAAATCCACAGCGTAACATACAAAACCAAAGTAAGGCCCACTCCCAGCAACTGTGCTTGAAAACTGTGCTCGTTCTCCAAAGCAGACGTGGACACCAGGGACACTGACAGGGAATCCTGATGGGCCAGTTCCCCATGTTCGTTGGTGGCCAGACGCTGCTGCTCCTCAACAGGTTCCTTCAGCTCATATTTGCGTTCAGGGTGACGCTTCAGTTGTATGAATATGCTGAGAAAATACATACAGTTTATGAAAATGATAAAACTAGCAGGTCCATAAAATGCTCCTAAGCTGGGTTCCCAAGCCATCCAGCAACTGCAAAAGAAACAAATCAAAGAATTAAAATTACGATCTTCACACAAGTCATTTATGCTTTTTCAGTTCATTGAAATGATCTTGTCTGTGCTACATTTTCTGGAAGAATCAGAATTAATTGCAACAAGTATTCAGAGAAAGGAAGCCTATGCATTCTTATAACAGCTCTCGCTTGTAGGGTACTTACTAAGGTGCATTAGGTCTGCTGCCGTAATTTCGGATGTTTGCTGCAGCTGTTATTCCACAAACTATGATAGGGATCCCTCCACCAATAAGGTAGAACCTAAAAAATAAAACCAGTTTATCAGTAGCTGCGTAAGTGCAATGGATTTTATTCAGTCACTATGGAGGAAATAAGAGCTTTTCAGGATTTGGGAAACACACGAGTTCTTCATGAAAATAAATAGGGTGAATCAGGTTTGGGCTTTGGCAGTATCAATTGTTTTCTAAGTCTTGCTCACTACAGTTTTTCTCCTCTTGCTGTTAGCTGCCTCTCTCTCAGTTGCTCACTCCCACCTCCCACTCACAGCCACTGGACAAAGGTATACAGTGTTAGAAGGGAGAAGCAAAAGCTGACAGAAGTTGTAAACTGCTGGAAAAGAATATGGAAACTTAGAAAGAAAATACTAAGCGGTATGTCCTGTCCCAGAGGTGAACTTGCCTAATATTTTATACACTGTTACTTGAAATTTTTTTGGGTGGAGGGGTTTGGCAGATGGCAGGTTGTTTTTATTTTTAATGGACTCTGTTCTTTTATAGTGTATACTTCCTGCTTCCCTGTGGTGGTATTAATAAAAATTGTATACTTTGAAGAAGAAAAACAGTATATGTTGCTGGAGTATCTTACTTTTCATTCTGATTTCTGTGAATTAATTCATTAGTGGCAGATCCATAATTACTCATAATCATTCCAATTAATGGCACTCAGTCCTGCAGTTTATACTAATCCAGTCCAAATTCAGATCAGAACACACAAGTGATAACTCCTACTGTAACATGCAGATGAGTGTTTGTTTTTTTATCAACAGGAGACACCTATTATGGTGGTCCTGGACTTTTCCACTGCATTTCTGATAATCCACCAAAAATTACTCGTCTCACTTGAGACACAAAACAACAGTCTAAAACAAACTATAACTTTCTTGGAAATCAAGATACACTGAATTTATTATTTAGTTGCTGAATCCTAGAAAGATCAGATTCTTACATTGGTTTATTCTGTATCTTGATGCAGCAATTGGGAGCTGGCCAGATAAAACAAATCTTTGTACAGGTACTACATTATAGGTAGCTTTATTTTGAACCTAAGCTTAAAAGACAACAGAAAAGAAAAATCCTTCTGTGGCCCTTCTATACAAAAACATCACACATCTAGCTGACTGAGGAAATTCCTGATCTGCAGGAAGTTGGACACTGAGAAAGTCTGAAAAATATAAAACACGTTTACTCTGCTCTCGTCTCAGTTACTTGTCTCCAGAGCTACTGCCAGTGTAATAGCTGAGGTGTTCAGACCTGAAATGGCATGTCCATGTGTATGCCTGTGCAGAGCTGAGCCTGGGGGGCTGGTAATTTTACTGCAACATTCTCCAAAGCAGAAACTTCGTAACAAATAATAAGGGATGAAAAATGCTTGTAGGTAGTACTGAAAATGTTACTTGAAGATAATCAGAAAAGCACTTCTGTTTATCTGCAGTCTCTGTACTTTAAAAATCGAGCTCTTTAAATATTTGCCTATAACTAATGAAAGTTAATCAACATCTGCCACCTTGTGGAGAATTTCAGTGTAGCAGTTTTTAATTAATATCCAGTGGCTCAGGAGGCAACATGAACAAGGTATATCCGTATTTTCTAGTAAGAACATTTCACATATATGAATTTAACTGATAATTAGTTTGTCCCCTTTCTGGGATTTCAGAAATGAAAATTCTAGGAGGAACATCTCCCAAAGAACACTATTTTCACTTGATAATGAGTGACACCCCTAGTTTTCAAATAATTTGTAAACAATCTTTGGAAAACATATTAAACTTTATTTACTTAAATTGCTGTGTTTTATAATTGTGTTAACTGTTCTCCACATTCTTTCTTCTGACAATTTAATGGGTTGTGTTGCTATCTAAAGTCCTAATCAAACCTTCAGTGGTGATGCTGAAACACTACTGATTTTTTAATTTACTAATCAGCAACCCAGCATTGCATCTGTAATAAACTAAGACCAGTAGTCTTCCGGCTCATCCTCCTTAACAAAACACTGATGAACAGAAAAATCTGAAAGGAACCTGGAGAGAACAGAAAAGTAGTGACTTGTTACATTTTCCAGTCAGAATATAAATGTAGCAACCTGGGAAATAAGGAGCCACAGAAACAAACAACTCACCTCAGCATTGGCCTGGGTGGAGGAGGTGGCTCATCAGGATCTTGGCACCTTTTTGCTTTTTTGGTTACCTGCTTGTAAATATTCCGAGATGTCACTCCCAGCCACAGTACTGTTGCAAGAGTGGAATAATGGAGAATTATCCCAACCTTAAAACAAAAGTAGACAACAAAAAAAGAATTAACCCCCAAATATTTCCTTTCTACTAAGTTAATATGGTAGTGATTAAACTCACAACTCAACATAAAGCTGAAATTTTCAAAAGCTCAATTCAAGAGAAAAAAACCCCTCGTATTTTATATAACTGTTCTAAGTCAAGCCATAGTTAAAAAAACATAACATATGTAATGCAAACCTATGCATGGAAAACATAACAGGGGAAAAACATTTTCAGATTACATATCAATCTTACACTTTAGGAAACAGTGTTTTACAAAGACTTAACTTTAAAATGTCCTGTGTTACAGATATGATTCAAATTGATACAGCAAACTCATGATACTGTGACAAGTATGTAGCAGATGGCAAAATACCGACTGCCAACACTCATCAGTGATTTTAACATTATGCAAAGATAAAGAAAGTGTCTTAGATGTTTAACCAGCCCAGACATTAATGCAAAGTCTGCTTCACAGCGGAGTCTCCTTGTCCTGTACTGCCTTATTTACAGGCCAACACTGCCATGACAGCACATGCACGTGGAAGGGGTAACACTTTAGTTCCTATTAAGCTGACTACAAGTGGGTTTTTTGCAAGTTTCAATCACCAGTAAAAGCCCAACTCTCCAACAGCACATCTGTATCACAAGGTTTCTTCTGGATGATTACTGTCTCCAGGAGGGTAAGAAAAAAGGTGTGTGTATGTGTGCACACACACAGGAGGAAGATCAGGTATATATTTTTTTGCAACACTTTGAAACCATCAACCTAATAACTACTGTAAATTCAAACAAAAATAATTATGGAATATTACGGTGAGGGACTTGAAATTTTTTTTAAATCACTGGATTAAAAAAAAAAATTCACTGGCATTTTTCGAAAGCAGCAACTATTGTTATACTGAAACACTGCAACTGAATTGGAGATGGCCAAATCTTAAAAAGGCAAATTATTAAAAAGGAGTCTCAATAAAGCTAGAGATGCATGTTTAGAGAAAGCATGGGGGCTTGAAACACTTCTCTTCCCTCCCCTTTGGTTACTGAACAAATAGAAATAGTATTTTAATACCTGTGAAAATCAGACTTCACATGGCTGTGGAGGTTGGTGGGCTTATGCCACCAATATCCCCTCAAATAGATAGATTGAAAAGGTCTTCCCTCTGGATTCCTGGCTTCAGCCATTTCAGGTTTGCCTGGGTCTCCGATCCAGGTTGGTCTCCCCACCCCATTTGCTATCTGATACACCTTAGCCCTGCTACCTGAAACTGCTGTCCTTAACCACGCCCATGAAGTCCCCCCACTGGTTCTGGTATCCCCTTCTCCACCCCCCTGCCCTCTCTCCATTGGTCTGGTGACCTTTATAACCCCGTGCCAGAGGGCAGAACTTCCTCTCTGTCGCTGGACCCCCTTGTGAGCAAGAGACCTCGTGTTTGTTTTCCCATCTGCACATGTGGTTGGAATAAAGCCTTGCGGAATTCCATACAGAGGGCCTTCCTGGTTTACTTCTTCATCTGCAACAGCTTCTCTGCCAAAGCTATCCGGTGAGACTGTGTGTGGGTGATTGCAGCTGCACTGTGCCTGGCAGTGCCTTGGAAGAGNCAGCTGCACTGTGCCTGGCAGTGCCTTGGAAGAGGTAATGCCTGGGAAGGCAGCATCATTTTAAACACCCCAGAAACACACAGACTGCTGCTACACATGGCCTGTAAAGGCCACATACAGGCCTATAAAATAATTTCATAGTAAATAAGTCTCAAAACCAAAAATAACCAATAAAAATTAGTTTTTGTGGTAGCATTTTTGGAAAAAAAAATCTGTTGCACATTTTACATCGGCTTGTAGTGATAGGAGAACTTACTTTAAAGTGAAACACTGTTGATTTACATTAGATGTAAGAAAGTTTTTTTACAGTGAGGGTGTCAAAACACAGGCATAGGTTGCCCAGAGAGGTGGTAGATGCCCCATCTCTGCAAATATTGCAGGTCAGGCTGGATGGCGCTCTGAGCAATCTGATCTAGTTGAAGACGTCCCTCTTTATCACAAGGGTGTTAGACTAGATGACCTTTAAGGTCCCTTCCAACCCAAACCATTCTATCATTCTGAAAGCAAAACATTAATTTTTTGTCTAAATTTTACATTTTGATGAATGCCTATTACAGTTCTGTAGGAGGCAAGGGGGGCATATGCATACACAGGAGTACAAAACCAGTAACTAATTTTTACTTACTGCCTGGCAAATGCTGGCATTCCTGGTCTGAGTTATGCCTCCAATAAAAACCACACATGTCAGGAAAATATGAAAGCTCAAGTTAACTAACATATGCCAGCTCTTGACACTGATCCTGATCACACTGTTAAAAGAAACAAATTAGACAATATAAAACACAGCTAGACGACTGTTTTCAGAAACTTGCAAGATATTCTTGCGATAACCTATATGTAATTCCTGTTAATGATTGTTTGACTACCACATACTTCGTAATCAAGTATGATCTCTGGACTTTATCACAATAAATTAAAACATCCTGCTATTACCAGTTTTACACATCTATTTGGGGCCTGATTTAAAAATTTTAGGATTCAAGATTTCACATCAACAGAAATGTAAAAGGCTGAACAGTTTGTTAAATTCTACCATTATTCTTGAATGGCCTCGTATTTCATCATGATGCAAAATGAAGAATTAAAGGAGAGACATTGTTATGAGAGCTAAATTATCATAGTCAAGAAAGATGAAATAGCTACTTGCATAACTGTTAGTTTCCATCAACAAATTTTATAGGGAAAAAAACACCAAAAGCATATTACTATATCATGCTCTAATAAAATAGAAGAGGTAGTCCTAAGCATGATGAAACTAATTTTCGTAGTCTGGTAGTTTTGATTCCTACCTGTGATGATATATGTAACTGACCATGATCATCAACAGGCACATCAGCAAAACCATGGCAGTGGCATAAATTACTGGATGCAAAAGATCAGCTGGCTGTGTATATAACTCAGCTCCAGTCAAGTCCTGACAACAAAAACAAAAATAACATTAGTCCACTGTATCTCTCTTTCTTTTGAGAGTAGGGGAATGACAAAGGGAACACAAGAAGTTACGGACACCTTCTAGATGAAATGTCTTCCTTGTCTTCCCACACCTCCCAAAACAACTCTCCAATGATTTATTTGTTATTTCTTCTGCAATTATCTGCTATTCTGGCCGACCTTCAGAAATGCAGTTACAATTCTTACAGAACAGTTCAACTTCATATATTCTTGAAGATATAGAGAGGTCAGCAGCTTATAGAAACACACCACTTTCTTCTTCTTAAGATATCTGTATGTACAGATGTGGAATAACTGTGTTTCAGTTGTGATTATCTTCCTCAATAGCCCAGAGAACATTACAGAAAGTGCCCTCAGCATGTCTGCAGATGATGTTATAGACTGGGGGGACTGACCAACAGATTTGGAGGATAATAAGAGGGATGCTGGTGAGACAGAGAAATGGACTGATAAAACATCATGAAATTCAGGAACAGAGAGCATTAAAAGATGTGCATCTGGGATGGAATAACTCCCCTGCACATAAAAATAGAAGCTGGGAATTGGACTGATTAGAAAACAACTAAAGAACCGCCTGAGTTAGTGGTAGGCACAAGGTGATGACAAGTCAGCAGTGCCACCTGCAGCCCAAGGCCACACTTGGCTTTGTGTGAGCACTAACAGAGAGAAGGTGAGCTGATCCTTCTCTTCTGCCAAGCACTGAGGGACCACCCTGCAGAACTCTCAGTTTGACGCTTCCCAGCACAAGAAAGACACTGACAGACTGGATGGAGCAAGTCTAACAGATCACCAGGACGATTAGCAAGCTGAAGCATACAGTGTCTGAAGTTGAAGATGTCTTTTTGTCTTTAAGAAGAAAAGGAAGAGGGGAGAAATCTCTTTTATTATATTGGACTACCTACTGGGCTGGGATAAAGAAGATTGAGTCAAACTCGTCTTGGAACTGAACCATCCACTGATGAAAGGAAACGGACATTATCAGCAACATGAAAAATTCTGATTAGATACAGGAAAAAAATTCCAAAGTGGTCACATACTGCCCAGAGTGACTGTGTCCCTGGAGGTACTCAGAGCTTGACTGAGTATGACGGCAGCAGTAGCATTTCACTTCGAAGGCAGTCAAACTTTGAGCAGGTTAACTGGACTAAATGGCACCAGATGTTCCTACCAGACTGTTATTCTATGATTACTGTTTGACCAGAATAGATAGTTGGATACTCTAAGAGAATAGTTGGATACTCTAAGAGAATTCAGCACCTCTACAGCATCAATTAAAATTTCTGAATCCACCCCGGAATGACATATTCATTTACTCAAAAGAAATAATTCTGTTTGGAAGCAGTTACAATTTACGAGAGTTCCAGGAGTGGGGAGACGACACAGACATGACATGACAACTCAAAAGAAACTGTAGTCCCTTCCAGCACAAAATGCTATAATTAGTGAAAAAAATCTATTAAAAATATTTTTTTGGAATGGATAGGATACAGAAAAGTCTCTCCCCTATAATTCTCAGTGAGTCACTCTTAAACGTCTGAAGTTGGCAAAGTTCAAAAGTGTCCTGGGGAAACTTTTGAGAGTTTTTTTGAGAGAAAACTTGGCATTCTGGAAGAACAGCAAAAGATTAGGAAGAAGTTTCAGTCTGTTTTGAGAAAAATCAGTGATATTTTTAAGCTTAAGAGGGGTAATCTGATTTCATGGACAGGAAAAGACTTTTTGAATTGAGGCTTAAATTAGAGTCAACAATCTCTTCACCTTACCTTCAATTGTTCTTTCATCAGAATATAAATTTGTTATTCCTAACTAACTCAACAACCTCATTTCAAACTAATTTAATCAGGCTGTCAGTTTGATTCTTATCTATTTGGTTTTCTTTGGCATCTGGAAAAGGATCATAAGACATTATGCCTCAGGCAGCCAGTGTCATCTGATTTTAACACTACCCGTGGCCTCCTTGTTATGCAGCTGGGGAACCCTGGGAACTCACTGCTCTTACAAGCACAAGCAAATGTTTTGTCACACCTGGCCCATGAGTACCAGGTAACAGAAACTGTAGGACAATTCTGGTCGCTGCTTCCACATTAGTGTCAGGTAAGATGTCATGTATGTATTGGTGTCAATTTTGAGAACAAGAGCTACAAAATCAGAAGATTTACAATAATCTTCTAAAACATCTAAGAAAACTCAATATGCCTTGTCTAGATAACCCAATAACCAATGGAATAAGTCAACGGAATTCTAATCAATTGCACTGACATTTTTAATCAGACCTAGATGGGAGCTAATAATGTTATTTCTTAGCTAAACTGATCCTAAATAATTATTAAGTAAAAGAGAATGACATTAAAACAACAGGAGAGATAGCATTAAGAATACTGGGGGGTTTATAGTCAATTAGCAGAACTCTTGTTTCTTCTTAACCACTATTGCTGTTTTCTTTCCTATGTTCAGCCTGTAATAACGAGTTTTCAGCTGAGCCTCCTGCTTATCTCTTCTACTATTAAACTGTGGTGAAGATAATTTCCAAATAAATACAAAGGTTTACAACTGCATCTACCTAAATCATTAGATCAGAAAACCAGGCACTCAGTGATGTGTTTCCTTATCAGAGAACTTTACAATATGTTCTGAAATGTAAGAAGAGGGTCAGTACACTACAAGGACTTTCTTCTACACATATACATACTAAAGTAAAGTCGATTGAAACAGAGTGAAATAGCTCTGGTTAAGTCCTTCACCATGCAGCCAGGATGGTGAACCACCATGTTCAGGTCCCTCCTACCATGCTGTTTCATGGATTTGATGTTAATGACAACTGCTGGATTAAAGAGCAAACTTCTGAAACTGAACCCAAAAGAACTTCCTCTGAGCCTGGGACCAGAACCCAGACTTCCACAACATGACGGGAGTCTAGAAATGAAACAGACTATTATGGTTTGTTTGGTTAATATATGGACAGGCATGATGAAAACCTTTTTTAGCAGCCACTAAGACATCCAGAGTTTCTGCAGTGTATTATCTGTGTGCAAAGAACATCTGTCAGATGAGTCTTGTTCTGTGCCCCTCCACCTACACCCTCCTCTCCAGTCTCTACAGCCTAAGGTTTTGGAAAGTAGCTAAATATTTAAGCAATACCAGTTTTGAGCAAGTACATGAGGAGAGCTACTGACAGAAAAGGGATAAAACTGCCCCTTTCTTGAACTTTCTAGATTTCTGATTGTCATCAGTTCTCTCTGTAATTCACAAGAAGATATTCATACAATCTTACCATGTATTAATTCAGAAATAGCCTTTATAGAAGCAGATTGAACATGCTTTTTTATTTTTCTTCCTCTGGGTGACAGAAATGTGACCAATTTAAACCATAACCTCTCCTTCCATGCATATTATACATACAAATTAAGTTTAATTCTATTTTAAAAATGCTGTTAAATTTTAGGAAAGGATTATATATTTTAAAAATATCAAAGAGAGAAAATACATGATTGTAAAAAGTTTAAAGTAATTTAAACAGTACCCTCAAAGGTAAAGTGAAAAGCTGCTCTCTTTGAGCTCTTTTAAAAAGCTTGGCATGTAAATCAATTTTATTTATGTTTAGCTTGGTAATTAACATTTAATTCTCTTCAGAGGAAGATTTTTCAAAATCTGAGTTGCTAAAGAAAAATATCAACTTCTAATCCACTGATCATCATAAAGGAGTCCTCTTGATTCCATGTATGATCACATAAAAATATGTATTTAATTCCACATGAAACACATTAACTACCACAAAACCCATAACAAATGTACATTTAACAACACTTCCTAAACCTTGTAATATTTCGCTCAGCTTCCTACCACCCCACCCTATTTACATATCACATTTTATCATTTAGCATCTGCGGTGATTTCTGAGCAAGGTAGCTGTCACCATCGGTGGAAGCTTCCCAGGCCAAATTCTGAAATGAAAGAGTTCTTAGAACAGACAAAGAAGAAATTCAGTTTCACAACTGAGGAGCACTAAAAGAAAGTGTCTCTTCTGTCACCGTATTTCAAAACTGGTTAACCATTTTATTGATCCCAATATGCTTAGACTAGATTTTAGGTACTGTTTTTCAGCAGTATTTCAAAAATATTTTTCACAGTTACTAAGTGTTTTGATTTTTTTTTTCCCTTTCCACTGATGTTTTCTAATAACAGACCTTCATACTAGTGAATGAACAGTTAATCTGGAATGAAATAGCTGTCTTTGGTTATGGATCACAGAAAAAATATCTGGGAAAACATTCCTGGTCAACTGACAAAGTCAACAAATTGAATCTAACACAGAGAATATAGTTCAAAATATAGAGCGGTAACAGTTGAAGAAAACCTGTCATTATTAGACTAAAGTTCAGAAGAGACAATTTGATTAGGTAACTCATAAAAATGTCTTCCTACAATACTTTGCATATGAAAATTATTTTGTTTCTAGTATATTCAGTTGACTTTTAATTATTATTTATTATCCAATTAATTACATGTTGATGGATTTCCACTTAAACCTCATCTTACCTCAACATTTACATCAACAAAAGCAAAAAGTAAAGGTTTATTATGCCTAGTTTTATGTGACATGGAGTGTGGGAATGCTTGTTTTCCTTAACACAAGAAAAAAACAGAACAGAATTGTATCTTGAAACATTTTGAAGTTCCAGAAAGAGACTGAATTTGTGTCATACCATCAAAACAGCATAGTTGCTGAGTGAGTAGCACTGAATGGTTGTAATATTTTCGTCAGACAGCAGGATGCGACAGCCGTCAGATTTCCATCCCCCGTGTCCGTTCAGGAGGTCGAAGTCCCACTGAGCGGCGACAGCATCTGCTCCGTGCGCGATCCGCCGCAGTGTCACGTTTATGGGCACGTGGTGGCTGGCTACGTTCAAACCATCTGGTATGAAGGAAATGTATTTGCACATAAATTTATCAGTATGTAACACATTAGATGCTAAAACCTGCTATTGAATCCACACTCATCAAAACAAGGGACTCAAAAATGTTTACTAAAGATCATAAAGAAGTAATAATAAAAACAAACCTATCTTGGTAAGAATAACTGGGGTTACAACTGTACGACGTTTCCCATCATCAGCCAGATTTGTTGAGTTTCCTGTTGCTGGGAAAAGTTTTCCATTGCGAAATGCAATAAGCTGAAGCTTGTAGACAGACTCATCTGCTGGTCTGATTTCTCTTTTTTGTTTTTGGGTGAAAAGGGAAGCTGGCAACTGGATAGAAGCCTCTACAATTGTGTTCTAGAAACAAACAGATTTTTAAAGTTCTAACGAGAAACTAGATTTTTTACAGAGATTAAATTAGCAACTCCTCTATTTGTAGAGTGTCAGAGATGAATGCTTTTAGCAGACTATGTATTGCGACCAACCTACTTGACAGTGTTTCCAAGTAATCCAGGATAAAATAACTTAATCAGGTTATTAGTCGTCTTATGCTTTTTAAAAGAAAAAGAGTTAAGATTCTGCAGTTACCTTACTCTTTACAGACAGTGAAGTTAAAGTTGGTATCAGTAAAGTTTTACAAATGTTCTTCCAGATTAGGCTATTAGCAACTAGAAGCAGCAACCAACACAAGCAGAAAGAAATGCTGCAATTGTGCACTGTATTTGAATTGTACCATTCAAAACAAAATGCTGTGTACAAACAGCATGGTTTTACTGGTAAATAAATAATACTTAAGTGAGAAGCTTGCAGATAATTTCATAGAATTACATAAATATAAATTTTAATCTATGTCCTGCAGTGACATTCAAGCAAATAAAGTGATAAAAACAAACGGGTAAGTTGGGGAATGTAATTGAAAAAATACTTTTATAGAATACAAGGATGTGTTTCTATTTTATGCACACCCACATATAGATGTAATATGTATGTGTGTGTGTGCATGTGTGTGTATACGCACATACACGCACAAAATTAACCTCTCAGGTCCACCTTCTATTTCATGCTTAATTACAGTATTACTCTGAGCAGAGTATTTCAGATTTTTAAGGAGACTGCTAATGTCTGATTTAATATATAATGAAGGTGAAAATGCAGAAAAATAAATATGAATTACCATGAACTAGGAAGCATCTCATTTCAATATGAAAAGGTCTGAAAGGATCTTCCAACTTAAGTTACAATAAAGAAAACCACATCTACTTATTAAAAGGTTTGTCCATTAAAAAAACTTTTTTATAATCAAGCTTTATTATCCTTTCTCCCTTTAATTCTTCTCAGTCATTTTGGATTACATAAAAATGCTAATTTAACATTAGAAATTAGTAACAATAAACTTGCTTGCCAAATTATTCATATATATTATTACAAACTCAGTAGTGAAACAAAGAGCATCCCACCTTTAAAGCCAGACTTGACAGGGTATTTGAAACGTTGCACTTAAAACTTAATTGTTTGTCCAGATTTCCATCTGGGTCTCTTCTCCCGTAATCACTGAGTCCTGTACGGTCTGATGTAGCCACTTTCTGAAACACGGTGCAAGTCATCCCAGTGAAACCAGCAGCCTTTATTATGTAGGCCTCAAGAGCAATATTTGGAGAATACTGTGACAACAAAAATCAAACATGAAATGATTTTACACACCACAGACAGGATAATAAACAATCTTAAAGAGATTCTCTGCCTTCACAGGAAAACACATCCAGAGAACAGTTTTGGTTTATCTGGCAGGTAAAAATCTTCTCAGAGTATTGCTCTTCTCCCTACAGAAATAGTGGGCATTTCAGATAATGCCAGCATCCATTAGGAAAAATAAAAAGCTATTAAAACTCAACAGCAAGCAAAACCTCTTCTAAATAAACAGTAAATTCATACTTACAGTAGAATAAACTTGAGCTCCATTTGCAAGCCGATACATAGCAATTTTCTGTAGGCACTGTACAATTCTGGTGCAAGCCTTGGCTTCCCTTTGTGCCATCCACAGAACACGCTCATCAGCCAACATGATATTACTTGCTATGTCCACCATGACGTCGCCGAGCTAACACAGGAGAGAAGCAAGACTCTTCTATAGGTATGAAAGCGTTCAGCAGGTAGGGTCATTGTCACAAAATACAAAGTCACTTGGCAGTACAAAATGCTCAAGGAAATTGGTTGTTCCTATTTCAATCACCTCATCACGTTGAGATACTGAAATACTTTCACTCGGACATTTACCCCCACTGAAGAAAAATGTTATGCCAATATAATGTGTCTATTTTTATTGTACTTAGAAAAAAACCATGATAAATACTTTATTAAAAGGAAAGGGTGCAATACTCCATTTTCTACTGTACTAATTGCTTAAGAGGACTATTTACAATCAATTTGAAAACTAAAATAAACTATAAATCAACAATTCATGCATGTATGATAGAAGATAAGAAAAGGGCAATACAGGCAAAAATTAACATACAATCATTTTATTTTGCTTCCTTTTGGCAAGTCAAACTTTTTTTTTATTGCTTTCTTGCTTGCCTTCAAATTTGTATGACCTGTTTTAGGTCACAGGTATACATGAGAGAGACAGCAAATATGCGTAAGTAGCAGTGCTGCTTTCAAATCATCAATTACATTGTTTTAAGTTCACAGTCCTCACCCTGCCTTCTCTATGAAAAACAAATACAAACTATAAAGGGAACTTACTTATTTAGGCCACTCTACCAAAATTAATGAGCACCTACACTGACAACATTGACCTACACCAGATTTTCACAATATTTAAGGAGGAGTGACAAATACTGGACCAAAAGCAAAGGTGAGTATAATTTTTAGTTGAATGAGTGAAATGCAATTCACAGGGCCTAAATTTAGGAACTGGAATTTTCTGCTTGAAGAGAAACAGGGTAGAGTGAGGAAGATATCTCCTTTACTATCCAGGATTCCCAATTTTTTTTCAGAATGTTACTAATAAGGAGAGAACAATAATTTGCTCTTCTTTTTTTACAATCTTTAAATATAAAGGCAAAAATATTGTTTTGAGAACTGTCTCCCTTAGGAACAGAAGTTAAAATCAGTAAAAATTCTTAACTAACACAGAGCTTTAAGTAGCATTTGCAGGCTGTAGTCCTTTGATTAAATGTTCAACAACACAGTTAAATTAATTGAAGATGCTTACCATGACTTATTACTATTTGTGAAATGGTAACAAGTTTTATACATCAACAGTGATTTTAGAATAAACCAGCAGCATTCATATCCTCAACTTGCAGACTTCAAGTTGCTTCATACTTTTAAAATATACTACACATAATTCTTTTTTGTGCTTATTAAGGTATAAAGAAGCTTTTCCAGCTGTATTCTAATTTAAGACCATCTGCTACAAACTTTCTGAACATTTGTTTTGTTTCTTCTGATATGAAAGAGCTATTAAATGAAACTGTTTATTATTTATTGTACTAATCTTTCTGAATAGCCACTTTAGCACAAACTAAGGAATAAATAAGAAGATGGTATAAGTGAATGAATGTGAGTAACAGTGTCAAGAACAAGTTCATCGAGTAATAACCTGATAAGAAATCAGCCTTATTAATAGCTACTAAAATTTTTACATGAAATTATACTCATACCCCTTAAATATACCAGCAAATCATAGACTGGCTTAAAATCAAATCCATTGAGAAAAAACTCCATTGTCTAAGATGAAAGTTCTCCAAGGAGTTCTGCAAAGGCTGTAGAACCAGTATTTATGGTTTGCTGGGGGGTAGATAGTGAAAATTTGGCTTTTTTTTGGTGTGAGCTTCAACTTGAGGCATTGTCATCTCCAAATTCCCAACATGCACTGTACAGTGAGATCAATATAACCTCTGTTCAGCAGTGAAACAGAGAGTTCCTACCCACTGGTGGGACTGTTCCAACTACTTGCATTTTTCTCCCCAACAATGAGCATTCTCTAAGATTTTGTTTTAATATCTTCTGTTAAATCCTGCAAGACAGAGGAGTACTGAAAACCTTAGAGATATGGCTCAATACTGAATAAAGACAGCCTATCATGGTGGAAGGGGAGAAGATAAGTCTTGTTTTATTCATTATTGAGAGGATCTCTGAGGCTTTCATTATTTGTGTCAGATAAGAACATACCAATGAAAACCTGTGTGACCCACTCCATATTAAATAAAAACAGACTTACTGTACCTATCTCCCTGCTCCAGTGCTGACCAGAGGTGTTACTCACATTACAGGTCCAGTGAATGCTGGATCATCTCAGCGCGAATGCAAAGTCTGTGACCATGGGTCAGCAACTTCAGGGACCTACTAAACAAACAAAAACATGGAATAGAATCTGACCATCCACTGTCTCAGTGCCTGCATCTAACGTTGGGAAGATCTCACTGCTCAGAACACTTAAGGACAAACACTCTGATCATCTTTAAAGTGATGGCAAATTATCCAGTTACCTCTTTATATTTTTCAGCAAATCTTCCAAATTTCTCTATCATTTCAGCCACAAAGATAACATCCATTTTATCAGAAAAATTTGCTGCTTCAACAGTGTAAGCCAAGAGCTGTCTTGCTGTTGCCACTGCATTAGTAAGGTTGAGCGGCATCTACACAGAGAACAAACAAGAGCATTTGAAAAAGTACAAGATAGACACAACACTTCATCAATTAATAAACAAGCATTTGTCCAAAGAGGAGAGCAATTCTCACAGGCATCACAGTGTTTTGTGTAGCTAAGGACCACAACCTTATCTGTAAGCAAAAACATTTCTTACAACCCAGAGAAGTACTGTTTGTACTGGCAGCCAGCAGCTGCGTTTTGTGCTGTTGTCCTAGAAGGCCTAAAAAGGAGAAAAAAGCCCCAAAACAGTACTGTCAAATGCTTATTTTCATTTTCACCAAAGCCAAGGCATGACAACACAAAGCTCTTTAAATACAGCATTTTATAGCAAGAGAAGCCAAAACCAATTCAAACACACCACTGCCACAGCATTCACTCTCAATCTGTAATTATAGGAAGCATTTGGAATGGCATACACACACACAAAAAACCAAGACTGATCTCTGTATGACAAAGGTCATAATTTCACTCCTGAAACAAAGCCCATGCTGGAATACTAAATAATACACAACATCAACATGCCTGAGCTAGCAGGGATGAAAAATGGGAATTTTTACATAGTACAGTGGAAAGCTGTGCAAATGTTACCAGCTCATGTTCAGATGCCGTTTATCCATGATAATCCAAACTAGAGAGGTTATCTCTCTGGTTTTTGGTGTAGAGATAGATAGTCTGCCCTACTGAATTTGGAAAGTGCTACATAAGCACAACTATGTATTTGTCCTTGCCAATCTTAGCATTTGTACATATATTTCAATGCGACTAATGGAAGATTATTTTTTGTCAATATGCTAAAAGTCATAACACACACTGAAAAAAGTCAACTTTCAAATTCAGATACTCTGTATAATTTCTTTGAACTTTTTCTTTAATCATGAATTTCTTTTCACCTGAAACTATACCTGTTCAATACACAAACAAGAACAGTAGAACATAAATGCTCTTGTAGAATGTTAAAAAGGTTTCATTTTATTTTACATGTAAACTTTTACTTGATATAAAATGTTTGACAAAGTTCCGATTTCAAAACAGCTCAACTCCCTTTGTTCAAAAGCTATAAACATGTTTGTAATACGATTACATTTAACATTAGTCTCAGAGACAAGAAATTTCTGTGCAGAATACTGCTAAAAATTCCAGACCTACTACACATAAAAAGAAGGCAATTTTAATAAGTAAAAACAACTCCCACACCCAGAACATTCCCTTCTCCCTTTAAAAAGAATTACATCTTTATTTCAGCATAGAATACCTGTATATATGTATTTTTAAGTAGATAATAGGAAGTTATCTACTTCACACATGAAAATTATTCTTTTGCTTTTCTGAAGATACCAGTCTGATGTTTACATTTTAAACTTCCTAACAAAGTTGGCAACATTTTTCCACAACCTGAAAAATGTTGGCTGACCAAAAGCAGTTATAACAAGCTTAAGTAATCCAGGCTCTTGAGCAGCTGGGCTACAGTACATAGGCAACAATAGCACTGAGTTGTCACAGGCCTTGCAGAAAACTGTGAGTTCTCATGTGAGAAAAAAGCAAACCAGCAGCATCAAAGCTCTACTTAAGACAACATTCAACCTTTCTGTGTCCCACAAAAGGACAAAGTGATCCCCAGCACCATCTCTCACCTGTTAACCAGTCATTAAGAAAGAACAGTCTTCATCTGAGCCCTCAAACCTGTTTCATGTGATCAAGCCACAGCATGTACCTCTAGTGCTAGGAATATAAAGCAATACAGCAGAATAGTTATGTCAGCCTCTAAGTTTATCTTGGGCCAGAACAGGCTTTCCCATTCTTTCCTTCTCACCCCTGCCATCTTTGTTAGACCAGTGCTCATGGGTCTTCAGGGAACCAAGGCATGAAAACAAAAAGCTATGTCTGCATTAGGAAGTACCTGAACTCAGCGGGAACAAGTCAGCACAACCCACCTACACAATATGCAGCAGAAGTCTTTTGCCTCAAACTGGAGTTAACCCAAGCAAATGAACATCAAGATTTCACTGTGCATATTAATCTAAGACATCCCAAGGGGAAAACACCAGCTTAGATCCGATTGTCCCAGCTGGAGACTGAGGTGCTTCAGACAGGTAGTGTGAAGTTTTCCCTAAAAGAATGCAAGATAAACTGAAATACTCTAAAGCCCCACAACACACAGAAATCCTACCCTGGGCTCAGACAAGCACTGTGGCCCCCTGTTAAATGTAAGTGGTGCTACCAACATCATCAACCCCAGTGACTAAGCATTATTATTAAAAAACAAACAAAAAGCCAACCACCAAGCAAACTCCAAAACAGCACACCAAAAACAATCTCATACTTCCAGTTTCACCTGTTGCATCCATACTACTGATCTGACCACACATGCTGGAAAGCAAGCTTAACCCAGAAGTTCAAAGCTTTATGGAGTAATTTACAACACAGCACTATACAGACAAGGTTGGGTACATCACTGCAGAACAGTGTTTGTGGAAGTGTGCATTTACTAGATAAACCTCAAAAGGAACTTGGAGCTGAAAATTTTTGTTTCATTGCTACCATTTAAATTCTAGAATACTCTCTTGGATCCTGGTAAGTGCTACCAGATAAAGAAGCCTAGTTAATACTCACTACTTTCACTAGTTAACTCTTATCAATCACACCAAATCTATCAAAGGGTTACAGCAACAAAGGCAGAGCAGAGTTTGACTACTCTCTGTCATTATAATGAAAAGAGCTGTTCTCCATTACAGATTAAGCCTGCCTTGTTTCTTTATAGCATGTGGGCAGGACAGGGCATCTAGCTGACAAAAATAATAATGACAAGCCATTCTCTTAGGCTTTAGACAAGTACAAAGAATAAAATTTTCGCTGCACTTTCAAACTAGGGGCACTCAGAAACAGATACTAAACCAAGGTTTTAACCTAAACCTACAAGTTCCAGTATTGTATTCAGAGGCATGCATCCACCACAACCTATCTAGATCACCAGTATTTCCAGCTTAAAAATGATGAAGGGTCTTCTGAGTTTTTATTTTCATTAATTAGATTTTCATAACTTGATTTTACAGAAATGCACAAATTACCTGGTTGAACATAAAAAGAACTCGAGTCACATCATTTGCATACTGGCACCTGGAGTAGTCCTCGTCTGCCCAGTACCCTCCCCTGTCGCATCTGCGCCAGGCTCTTCTCTCATCCTGTGAATTGCCAGGATATATCCCACTGCCAGCAGAATAACGTGTACACAGTAGGTATGCTGTGATGCCTGCCAATGTTCTGGGCCACCTGGGGAGTCAAAAGGAGATAAAAAACCCCCTCACATTTAGACAAATTTACATGACAAGTAAATAAAAGGATTAAGCACTACAACATGAAATAGAGACATTCAAAACTAAGCATCTCCAAACTATTTAAAGGGCCACCTTGGCTCATCTTCAGTATTTTCAAGCTGTTCATATTTGTGTCTATTAACAAAATGAGTTCTAATGCTAGCATGCTTTTTTTGAATTCTTTCATGAGGTTTCAGGTGCAAAGAAGGTGCTTATAAAATAACTAAAATTAGCTTACAATTTTTTATAAAAAACCTTGCCTACTTCATGAAAAATTCCCTGTTAACACTATAAAAACAAGTTGATACTAGCTTTCTACTTGTCATTACATATGCATCAACGTAGCTTTCAAACTATTGCGTTCATGTTAGTACCAAACTGCAGATATGAACAGAAGACTACACTTGCAGTACTCGAGAAACAGTAGTAGCAGTAGTACAACCTCTCTGACTAGTTTTGCAAACAAAATACCAAATAGAAATTAATGGGGAAAAAAATTGTTCATAATGTCAAGAAAGGAGAAAATAATTCCTTTCACTCAAGGTATGTTAAACTATGCCCTTCTTAAAACTCCTAGCATTCTCTCCACTTTCTCCTCTAATTTTACTGCGTATTTTATCTAAACAAACAAGCAGAGATAAAAAAATTAAAAATACAGAAAATAAATTGCAATACATCTTTAATGCACTGAACATTCATTAGAGCAGAACTGATTCAAGGAAAAAAATAAGAATAGAAGGAAACTGTGCCTGAATTAAGCTGCAATGCTGAGAAGACACATGAGACAAGGACAAGGAATGGCAGCCAGTCTGCCTGCCCCTGCTTCTGGCTCTCTTCTTCCCTGCTATATGCATGAGCACTATTTTATCATTCAGAGCACTAATTCTTAAATTTTAAAAATAAAAAGCATACATACCTAAATTGCACAATGCTTAACAACCCAACGTGTATGCTTTAACTAAAACTGAGAGCAAATGAACTTCATTGGATCACCCCAGGCTTTCTGTACTGTCATTATGTCAAGCTTCTTTAACAGTCTTAGGAGCTAACATAGTTTTTCTAAATTTTAAGCATTTCAAAGGGCCTTGTACAAAGCAGTTGTGTCCAAAAATTGGAACTGGTTGAAATTTTGGTGGATTACACTGTGATTTAAAGTTTGCTTTTATATCTGGACTACATTTTAGTAAATGGCCATTTATAGCCATAAATGGCCACTATAATCTAAACTAAGAAATGCTAAGAACATATCAATATTTGAAAAAAAATATTCTGTGTTTGAGGAGGATGAAGTAAACACCTTGAAGCATGTTCCATTTCCAGGAAATTAAAAGTTTAAGTAATATTGCCAACACAGAGAAACTGAAGAAGTCAGCACCATTTTCCCTCCTCATTCATCAGTGAAGTATCTCCTCTTACTGAAGATGCTAGAATTCATCACAGTTCTTCCTGAGAGGATTAACTCCAGGGATGGACCAAGGCAAAAGGCTATACTTCTCAATTATATTAAATGATAGAAGATATTAACCTTTTAGAGTATACTGGAAGTCTTCTGTATCTTAAATTCCCATTTATTCTTAATCAGTTCCAACAGAACAATTTTAACATATTCAGTAATGGAAGAAAAACACTTAGTTCAGGCCATTCTGACCATTACTTAAGTTTGGGCAAGAAGCAACAAAAAGACAATTGCTGGTGGCATCCCTATATTGCACAGGTCACTGCAACAACCATGAAAGAATTCTAAGTCAGTAAGAGAACTAATGGGAAAGACTACATGATAAATACAACAACTAAACCAGGAAACAAGGACTTAAATTTAACTACCGTTTATAAGAGCTTTGGCATTATAAATCAGTTCTCTATATTATAGTGACATGATTTCATTAAGAAAAGGAGAGTTGTTATTATGACCATCACCAGAGTATTTGAATACTAGAAGAGACAGAAGATTATTTGGGTATCCAGCAGAGCTTCATCCAGCCCAACAAATACACATTCACATACACTCAAGAGTCTCAGCAGCCACTTCAAGTAATTAAGAGAAGTGTCACCATCAACCATTAACAGAAAGGAAAACTTATACCAGATTTGGTGACAATAGTTATAAGAAAGAAGAAAGAAATTTAAAAATAATTAGCACAGATTTTAAATGCCTGGAATCATATCAAAGTATTTTAGAGGATGTAAATTAAAAGAACAGGTATAGATTCTGCAATGCTAACCTAAGTTTTTACAGTCTTTTTAACTATAAAGAAGGCAAAAGAAAGGACAAAAATCTTCCTCAGAAAAAAACTACAACAGTATTGTTGTGAATTGCCACAATTCCAGTGGTAACCTTAGTGCAATGTTACATGCACCGCAGCAAGCTAACAAAACATCAGACTGGATCATGTCTGGCCAGCCCTCATCATGGAAAGAGCAAGTCATGCATCTGCTGGGAAGGGAGGGAGAGACACCAGGATACAATATAAATTGAAATAAACTCTGATTCAACACAGACTGGAAAAACAAGTACAAAGATGAAGTACTTCTGTGCTCCCAATTTTTATGTATTTATAATAAGCCTTCAGAGACTGAAGCCAAAAAGAAAACAGGCAGATGAGGACAACTAATAAATCAGCTGGCACAGCTGTTAGAAGACATGCAGGCCCACAAATACCTTGCATAATACACCCAAACCTCCACTTCTACAATGCAGAGTCAGATTTCCAGAAACACTGCCACTGGAGTACCAAAACATAATTTCCAAAACCATCTATCAATGCTGAAATTTTTATATTAAGCTTCCACATCAAAGATGCCACTTCGGAAAGGGTATTTGTCTCTGTCTTTACAGTGTACTAAAATCTGTATTTTTCCAAAGCATTTTCAGTAAAAGTGTGGGCAGCTTAGTTTTAACTGAATGTATCACCTTACAGACTGAGTACCACATGGCCTTGGAATAATTTAAATTCTGTGGTCCTGACAGAGGTTGTATGACACAACCTCCAAGACAAATATTTTTACTGAAATATGGCACATGCTGTTCCTTTTCTCACTATTCACCTCTAGTGATAAAGAAAAAGAAAAAGAGAAAACAGAGTTTCTCTCTGGTTTCTCAGACTAGGACTCAAATGTAAAACAAGTTTTTCAGGAGAGCTTTAATTACTACACTTTTAAACAAGTATTATTTCTAAGCTCTATACATGTATCTTCTAGAACTTTTGTGGTCATCCAACAGAAAAAGGTGAGAGTTTCAGTGTTTAACACTACTTCAAAGGTAGATTAGATTATCAGGTTATTTGTCTTTTCTCCCTCCTATCTTCACTTTCCCTATTTTTATTACCCCTCTCTTTCATTATTGTCATTTTATTCTCCCTGAGTTTACTTTGCATTCATCTCCCTAGAGAGCGTTTTATCATCTTTTGCCATGATCCTTGCAAAAGAATCCAAGCAATGCCAGACAGTCTCATAGTCTATACTACCTTTAAAACAAATTTAGACATGTACAGAAACATTTTACTGTGAAAACTAAGATATTATTTGTATAATTTAGAAAGCTTTCTACTAAACTGGACATAAAGGTGGGCAATTTAAATCTCAACAGCTGCGTGCCATAATCCCACATCACAAAACCAACACAAACGCACAGCGCCGTGAAGAGAAATGCTTTCGAGCAGCCGTGCTCCTTTATCCTCTTTTCCTCTCCCACACACACCTTGTACCCTTGTGTAGGTACAAGTTTCTTTGCAGCCCAGTGGTGAATGAGATAGGGGAACTGATTTTAGCTTTAACTACATTTTCCTTATTCCCTAGTTTTGCTAAATGAATGTTAAGCTTTACCATTCTCAGTCATGAACTGTTTCCTCCCAAAACCTGTATGACATGATCTAAAGAGGCATTCTCCAGTTTCCATGAAGCCAGAGGACATCCTTCCAGCAGGGCTCAAAAGGTGATTAATGACATGAAATTCTTACCATGCAAACAAAGGCTGTAAGTTTGACTGTATTCTTAATTTCTTGTGAGTCTAACCTTGAATATCTTTCACAGTTTACCCAACTGCTAGCAGAAGTGCAAATTTGGGCTGTATTAACACTCTTATTTCATTACTCTATATAATTAGGTGCTCAAAATTTATCACATATACATGAGTGTAGACAGCTGTGGGGGAAAAGATGGTTCATTTATGTTTAAGCACTTTAATTTCATTTCAGGGGAAATGAAAAGGGCAGACCATGAGATTATAAAAGAATCCTTTCTTTCATACATATTAATTCTGTTTTGAAAGCACTCATTTCTTTAAATGAACAGTAACTTTCAGTTACAATGAGTATTTATATCATAATTTCATTA
>VYZT01060256.1:356355-395239 GCA_013400735.1 Pomatostomus ruficeps | reverse complement strand
ATATATATATATTATATAATATAGACTGGGTCCGAGGCCCACTTCCTCCATGTCTGGTGAGAGCAGGAAAAGCGATTCTGCGGCGGGAAGGAGGGAGGGGCACAGTGCGGGCTGGGCTGGGCTGGGCTGGGGGGCTGCAGTGGTGGAATAGCACAGTGAGGCTCCGGCAATGCTATTATGGCTCTGTCTGTCCCAGAGGTCATGACTGAAGGACAATTAACAAACAACGACAACGACAACAACGACAAGGACGACAAAAATGCTGGGCACTCCTAAAAATGCACAGCTACAGTAGGATACATTTCGCTTAACCCCTTCAATAGTGGTGGCTGGAGTGTCACCTGTTGCCGGCAACAGGAGCCATACGGAGAAATTCCAGCTGCCAGCATTAAAGGGGTTAAATTACTGATATGAAATTTAGACACACACCTCAAGTCTTCAAGCATCAACCCCAAAATCTTAGGAAGAATTACTTTCCTTTTTTAAAAATTTATTTTATTTATTTTTAGCATGTCGTATATCTGTAGTTTTATTACCAGTAGTATTTTCTTGCTCTAGAACACGACAGAAGCAAGACGAGGGCAAGGTTCGCACGTCTCTCTTGCTTTCGACTGGAAGACGGAATAACTGCTCTGTGAGTGACGCGGGCAGTCAGGGTGGGGCGGCAGCGAGGTCACTGCGGCACTCGTGGTGCCCCTGTCACGCACCCGGGGCCCCGCTGTCGCACGCTTGTACCCACACCCACCCGCCACGAGGGACGTGTGCCCCTGCACGGGGACGGTACCTCGCCGGCCTCCGCGGGCGCTCCGGTCGGTCGGGGGAAGGGGTTCATGTAAAGTACAGTAGAAGAGCTGCAACAACAGGAGGAGGAGCTGGTGAAAGCGACGAGTCAAGAACACTCCGAGACGGGATCCAAGCTGCACTACGCATCTCCGTGGGCAAATATTGCCCATTGGCTTCTGCTGACTGCAGAGACAAGCGAACTGATGGATTTATAAAATAATAATAAAATAATAATAATAATAATATACTGAAGCAAATCAAACATATGTAACAGCGGGCGCATAATTTCCATAGGTTACGTTGCTATGTAACTCTTCTCTGTATACACGCTCAGTCCCTGACGGCCAGAAAAAACCCCTAGGATTTAGAAGACCATTTCTAATGCTGAAAAGTGGAAACAAGCATGAGGTTGAAATTCATTTGTGTTTCCTGCTTTTGGCTTGAACCACTTTGAACACCTTCAACTGCCACGTTGTTCAGGCCTGGAACAGGCTTAATGCTCCACCATGTGGCAAATGCAAGAACATCTACTGAGAAAAAAACCAATAAATCAACGTCTCCTCTGCATCTCCTCTGACTATTTCATATGAAATTCACATCATTTTTCTTCCAGTTATTGGCTATGGTATCCAAGGGCCTCCCACCCCACTGCCCCATTTCCAGCTCAGAGAACAAACACGGCGACTATCACAGATATACAAGAACAAGCTCACGCACACCAATACAAAAGGTAACATTAATGCTTAAATGAAAAAGGGTCCTCTCCAAATAATTCTTTAAAATATTAAAATCATTTTTGAAAAAATCTATAATACCAAAAGATCTAATAAAGTAGTAAGGCACTCAAATCAGTATATACTGTAGTCTCTTGCATTATTGTACTGAAAGTCATATGGCACCATGTCCAGTCTGCCATACTCTCCCCGTAGCTGTAAGGTTGCTTTTCCAAAACCAAACTCCAGAAACCTTGCTCTGCTGGCTTCAGTTTGCCTGCTGAGATGGGTCCAACCTCCTAGCAAGTCATTCCACCCCCAAGAGCTGAGGCGCACTGTCTGCAGAGGCCAGGATGTGATTCATGGGAGACGGTGTGCTGTGCATCTCCAGCAAGTCTTGGATGAAACCTGAGGGCCTCTCAGGCTCGGAGCTGCCCCGCGGTTCCTGGTCTTTTGCCATCTGTTTCTGCGCGCTCTTGGTGGGCTCAGCGAGGCAGGCACTGCTCCTCTCCTCTCCGCAGGGGGAGTCCATGACTATGCCGGCCAGGGGCTCGTTTCGACTCCCAACAAGGGACGAGTGGCTACCGACGCCCCCTGCGGAGTCGCATTCGCTCTCGGAGATGGGGTTGGCGCCGCTGTGGCTGGACTCATTCTCACTGTCTTCTCCACACCTCGACTGCGTCTCCTCCTTGTCACTCTCCTTCCCGTGGTTTCGGGCATTTTTGACTTTCTGGTGGATGCGCTGGTGACGGACCAGGCTGTGCTTCAGAGTGAAGGTCCGTTCGCAGGTTTGACACTTGTAGGGTCTCTCACCTGGAAAAGAATTACATCACAAAGTCAGCTGTAAGGTCACGCACACACCTCCTTCTTGTTTCAAGCAGCGTAAAACACTTTGCACTTTGGAAATTCAGTACCTACACTGAACATCACATTTATGCAGATTTTTTGCTTCTGTACTAACACACTAGCTGGAGTGCAAAAGCAGGAATACAGGTAAACACCTATGGCACAAATGGAGTATCAGAACTAAGTGTCTTGAGATAGCTACAAGCTTGGTAAGGCCCTGCACTAAGGAGGGAGGAAGACCATAAGCACCAGGTGCTCACTAGCATCCTGTCTAATTCAGTCAGCAACTTTTCTGGAAAAAGTTTACAGTCAATCCCTGAAACTTGAAAGTATTTGTCAAACCAGCCCACCACGTGGGCTCCCTGCTGCAGGTCAGCCCCAGACACATGAGGAGAGAGAGAATACTTCCCTAAGCAAGAGCTCATTGGAAAACAAAGCAATCACAGCCCCACAGACAAAACTCTCCCGAAGTACCAACCACGCACAGTGCCCTGAGGTGCTGTCTGCCCTGAAGAACTAAAGGTCCCAGCCCAACCTGTCCTCCCTTTCCAGCTGTGCCTCTTAAAGACTTTTCAGTGCTGCAATTCCATCAAGAAACATCTTGTGCCAATGAGCATCAGAATGAGACACATGGTATGCAGGCAGAGGTTTCTTGCACACTTCAGTGTGTCCCAAATGTTCCTCTTCTGAGTAAACAAATCCCAAGACCTTACAGGTATCTTTAGAAAACCTCACACATTAAACCTGAAGTATAAGCAACGCGCAACCTCACAGTATTTTGTCAATACAGTTGAACAAGTGGGAAGGAGAAAAGGAGAGGAGTCAACCCACAGCATTGTTGCAAAATCCTTAGCTGAAAATACATTGATCTCACAGTGCAGGGAGGTCGTAGTTACATTTATTACATTTGAAGAAAGCACTGTGCCAGGTTCCTATTCCACACCTCTTCTATGTTAAAACATTCTTCAGTGTCAAATAAAGAGAAACAAACGGGAAAAAAACATACTGACAAGGCCTACATAACACAGCATGCAATGAAAACAAAACAGAGAGTATGGGAATGTCCATGGGCACACACCATTTGGGGGTAAAGCTCAAGTAATACAGATAAAGCTTCTGTACTTGTATGAAAATAGGCACAAGAATGGGACCTGTCCCCGATTCACTCGTGGCTCAATGCCAGAAGAAAACAGGTCCGTTTTGCACTCAGTAGGTGAGTATCTATTATTTAGAAGGGTTGAAGTCTAGTTCAGGCATTACTCTATGGTGTAGTTTTCTAAAAATCACTGTCAATTACAGCACAAATATTTTGTTAATTGCAAAGGTCTTGTCTTCAGCAGAGAGTACCTTCAAAAGACACAAAATGTCAAAATGCACCAGTTTCCCCACATTAGAGCAGCTTGCTGGCAGATAAAATACATAATTAATAAGGATTAATAATGATTAATTCACCTTTGAGCTTATTCATGGCTTCATCTCATTTGCACGGCACTGCTGCAATCTGCCTAGCACATAAAGCAATCCCACTGCCCAGTCAAGTCACTGGGCAAGTGTTTCACTACCTGTGTTCCACCTTCCCTGCCCAAGTGCCCACTGGATCTTTGCCTTCCACCCAAGCAGCAGGTCACACATATCGCCAGCATGGTTACCCATATTAGGCCCAGATCATCAGACAAAACCAGACTTTTTCTCTCTTTCTCTAAACTTCCACTTGGAGGTGAAGTCTCATCATACTCTGACAGGTTTCTCCACTGCAGGTCAAAATACTGGGAAGAGGTAAAGCCACGCACATGTGGTAAGAAGGGAGCCAGAAGCTGCCCAGGGATCTCCACACTTGTCCTTGCCTCTGAACTCTGCAAGCAATCATGGGGAAGAACAGTTTGGGAGTTGAAAACAAGGCAGTGGCTGCAAATCCTGCTCCCTCCATAGGCTTTGTATGCGGCATGGGGGACTGGGGCAGAGAAGACACCTTGCAGGTACCTTTAGGACTAAAAGAAATGTCTCCAACCTCAAGTGCCAGCAGCAATCGTGCACCTGCAGAGCAGGCACCTCAGTCTGGTGGGAGACCTGCTCATGGTCTGTTCTGCCCTCCTCTTACCTGTATGAGACCGCATATGTCGCGTCAGATCTTGCAGAGACCAGAAACGCTTGTTGCACACAGTACAGACTTTCTTTCTTTTGTCTGCTTTTGCAGTACTCTTAGCCCCATCAGTCTTTGGTTTGTCATCACTGCTCTTCTCAGTGGACTTTCTCTCTGTGCCTTCCCCCTCAGAGACGCTTTCGCTCTCTTCATTCTCCTTTCCTGTTGCCTCAAAGTCCACAGGAGACTCCACTACCTTCAAGTCCAACGGAGACTCTTCCTGCTCAAGACCAGAGTCCTGCATCGAGGGAGCTCCTGCATCATCCTGAATGCTTTTGCTTTCATCCTCACTGCTCCTTTCATCCTTTCTGTCCTCACGAATGTGGGCCTTTTTGTGACGGCTAAGAGTGCCAGCAAACTTGAAGGTTTTGCCACAAATGTCACAGGCATGTTTCCTTTCAGTCTGAGAACTGCTGCCTGCGCTCTGGTCACTCTCTGCCAGCTTGAAGTCCATTAATTTGCTGGCAAAATTGAGGTCAAGACTTTTGTTACTTACAGAATCTTCCTCAGGGCCCTCTTCATATCCATCCACTTTTTCTTCAGCATCCTCTTCTGCCAGAAGGGAGTCAGCCTTCTGCTCCTCCTTGGGGCCATGCTCACTCTCAGGTAGCTCTGTCATTTCCTCTGACTGCTCCCTCCCACTGCAGGTCAGGTTCAAGACTTTGTTTCCTGTAGCTAGTGCCTCTGCATCAGCCTGGCTCTCTGCAAGGAAACACAGAGAAACTTTCAGTGGGATGCTCTCTGATAATTCCCAACTACCAGCGGTGAGCCTGCACATGGACCTAGGAGCATTGCTTCTGATCAAGCATCCCAACATCTGTTTCTCCTGTCTGTGACCTAGGCCAGTAAGTTAGAGCTGAAAAGAGATCAAAACACCACAGAACCCAATTAAAAAGATGATATAAGATTTTTGACAAAATGCTTTGTCAAAAACAGACTCACAATCTCAGCAGTTTCTTGAAATAATTCTTAATATGATCTCCTTTAACCAGAGAACACAACATGCTAAGACACCAAGGAAGAGCTGAGGTCACTATCACAAATAGACCATTCCAGAGACACATGGAGGTATTACTAATAAACTCATGTATGAAAAACAAGAACATAGATTGAAATAATATACACCCCACATGTTTATCAAACTAATTTCTGTGTGGCAGGAAATGCTTTTCAAAGGAAATGTAAAGGCCTCATGCAACCAACTGGTATAATTAAATGTGAATGGTTAGTGCAGACAGTAACACAGAAGTTGGTTTAAAAAGCTGGGTATACACCATAAAAGTGGAAGATGTGGAAGTTTGTCCACACCTGAGTCTCTGATATGCCACTTGGAATCAAAATATAAAGCCAAGAGGCAGTAACAGGATTTGCTGTTTCACAGTTACCCCAGAAGAAGGCAAAAATTAACTAAGCTGTGGTCCTTAGCGGTGTCCTCTGCCTACTGACCTGTCTGCAGCATTAATGTTGCTGAAGATGTAACATATGTCCAAAAAACTAAAACAAGTAAGGCACTTAAGGAGAACAGAGGGCTGGAGCTGCACCCCTTCCAAGCTCTACACAAATAGTGTGTTTGTAAACAGGAAATAAGCTGGACTAGCTCTGGAGGCCAAAGCTGCTGCTGATGCATGGCATGTAACTGCATCCCCAGTGCCACATCCCAGGAATTGTTCCAGGACACGAACTTTGCAAGTTGTGCTTTTTGAAAGCTGAAACTCTCCTTTGCTTTAAGTCCTCCACCCCGCCTCCTTTTACTGACAGCAAGCAGCAAAGGGAGCCCACAAGCTACCTGGCATTTCAACATTCATCTGCAAGCCTGATAGCTGCTGAGTAATGACAGGGATTTAGAAACTCTAGAAGAGCAGTACAAGTCCTCTGTTTGACACAGTACAACATGTGCTTGTCTCCAAACTGCCTAGATTTCCTATAAGCTTTTTTTCCCCTAAGCAAGGAGAAAAAATGGAAGATAAGAAGATAGTTCTCAGGCACTTATTAGTTTGAATACTCTTGCAACATGATTTGCACTGACCCCATCTCCTCTCACTAGTGATAATAAATGGCCATTAGACAAATGTCAAAGCGTAGCAGTGTTTCTGGTGATAGCAAACGATCACTTAATAGTGTGCAATTCTTGATACGCTTTTTCTTGGGGGAGTGTAAGGGGGAGAAGTGACCTATCACAAAAAGTAATCTCACCTTTTAATCAAAACAGATCTGTTTACATAGACAGTGGATTACAGAAAGTTCATTGCTCATCTAATTATCTGCCTGTTAAAACACACAAGCAAGCCCTAATCTGTGTGTAAGGCAGCAGAATGTGAGGATGGGGACGTCTGAAAGCAGATGTGGGCTGCCCTGTCTCATCCCTGCAAGGTCAGGAAATGCTTCCCTGATGGGATGTGTTAGGCCAAAGAAAGAATGCCAGCACAGCACAGCACAGCACAGAGGCGGTTCATTAGGGAGAGGGGCAGGAAACCATGTGAGCTGTTAGGATGAAGATGAGTGAAGAGCATGAGGAAACAAAGATGGGAGAACACTCCTCTTAATCGTACCCAGAGAGATGTTCTGTAACTCTTTATTGACCAAACAGAAAACAGTGGATGCAGAGGGAGTTTTTTCCTGGTTTTTCAACACAAAACATCAGAAGCAAAGTGAGTGAGGAGAATATCCATGAGTGGCACCCAAAGTAAGAGCAAGGCAAAACAAGTATGTCTTAAACCTCTCAATACAGAAGTCCCAACTTTGACATTCAGCATCATATACCATGCATGATTTTCCAATTTTTCCTTAACTTTTCTTCTTCTGTTTCTAGTATTTTCAAAAATATATTATTTCTCTTACAGTAAACTCGTTCTTCAGTGAATTGTACTTGAACTCTATCTCCTCCTTTCCTCTCCTCTGTGCCCTGGGCCTCTTCCTAGCTGTTGTTCTGTTCTTGCATGCCTGGCCTGCAACTACATTTTCCTGTGCACAAGAGAAAATACTTCAAGGGATAGGTGGTCTCCAGGTAAGTGATGTACTAGCACAGGTAAACAGATGAGGTCGACATCAAGAAAAACAAACTTAAGTTTAAACAATGTGCCTTCACAAAGGGCAAAGCCCACTCCAGACCTTGGGAACACGAATGAACACAGGCCTTCTCTTCTGACGCTCTTCTGGGCCTGGCACCCCTGAAGGAATACATTCAAAACTCAGGTAGTGACGTAGCCAGGGACATGCTGATACGTGTACGTGCTTGGGGGAGCGCTCTTCCTCCTCACCTGCACAAAGCAGACCTGCTTTTTTCCTTGTCGAGAAGGAGCTTCACAGGCCCCTTGGGAAACTCCATCCATGTACTTCATATAAAGCAGCAGTTCCTGACTAGTTGAGCTGCTCCATAGTTGTCCCCAACCTGTGCAGTTGGTTAGAAAGTGAGCTGCCCTGCACAAATCCTGGTTATTTGGGGATGGGAGAGAATTAGCCCAGTTCTGCTTCCACTGAACTGGAATAGCAGCAGGGGAGCTGTGAAGGTATGTGGGAAACAAAATGGTCGTGAAGACAATTGTACCAGGTCCAGCGTGGGACTTGTCCTGCAGTGCAAGAGATGGCTGCAAGGGTAGTTTCGCACTGGTAGCTGCTTCATCCTCTACAGCAGAGGTTAGGTCTGGCCTGCACTACTGTTTCTTCCTGCTTACATGCCCATTGCAGCAACAGAAACCCTGCTGGCCACACAGCTCCAGCAGCCTTGTATCTTACACAAGGAGGAGGATTTTGATTGAGCCTTCAAATCTGGGCAAACAACCCTCCAATGAGACTGAGCCCCTCTCAAATGGGTAATTCCCATTTCCAGAATTTGGTTGATTCCTGTTGCAGAGCAGTCACTTGATTCCAGGCAGTGAAACAAACAGGATGCACAGGAAAGGCCTGCTGTTTCTTTTGCCCCTTTCCCATCTTTCACTTACTAAGGCTGTAAAATGCTTTCCGGTCCATTTGTTATCCCACAGATATTTACACTTGGTAAATCCAGAGAACAAGAGCGGAGAAATCTACTTGTAGAGGCTCCCACCCACTGCCACTTCTTCAGCAGCCACAGGAGCAGAATATGTTACCTTGTCATGTGCAACCAGTTTGTGTCCCTCCCCCGAAATGAAGACGATGACACTATTTGAAGACCTCAATTCTGACACCAGAGTCAAAAGAGATGTGCAGGATAAGGGAGAAAGAAGTAAAGAGCAGTGAGGCAAGGACATAGAGAAGAAGGCGACACAAAACAACCACTGGTAACTCAGCTGCTGCCTCATCAGTTCCTGGGAAAAAAAGAACTTCTTAGAAGATGTATTCATAAGCTAAACCTCAAGAACTCTATCTGAGAATCCAAAAAGTTTTCCGCTAGCATGAAAGAAACCACTATATAGATGTAGCCAAAATTATTTTTCCTTCGAACTGTGGAAAGAAAAGGCAGTTTTGCTGAAGTCTATTTACAAATCAAGCTGCAGTCCTTGGTCAGCCCAGTCAGAAGAATCCACTTCATCTTTTACTAGTGGCAAGAAAGAGAAAGAGGAGGGAACTGCTGTCCTACATATGCAAACCAAATCATGGAGAGGGATATCAAATGTAAAAAATTTCAGACAAAAGCGCAGATACACATAAAGGTGGGGAGCTTGCTGGTTTGATTCTTTTTTTCTGGAACTATGGTGGAATAGAGAGTAGAGCTTGAGATACTAGGAAGTTATTAGACAAAACAGGATGTAATGAAAAACATTTTGTTGCTAAAGCAAGTGTTTATTGACAAACATTCTCAAGAGAAGAGTTAGAAAACCCATCACATAAATAATCCTCAAAACTGGAGCAAACAGAGCACTGGAAATGGATATGGTACAAGCAGCTGGCATTATCAGTCAGATGAGCTGATGATTTACTATTTTCCCTGCATTAACTGAAATAACCCCAGTTTGTTTTATATTTTACAAAAGAGGCAGCTACCACTAGGGGGTAGCAGTTCTAGTAAATTTGGGATTTTTTGGACCTACATACACAATGCTTCTACTTCCACCCAGGAACTGGAGAATATCTTTTAAACCTGCAGAGTCAGCTTGAAAAATTTTGGGTGTTATCTTTGTCCACTTTTATTGTAAACATTCTAAATACTAAAATTCAGCCACCTTCATTACATCACCTGCAAACACTCAAATTAAATATTTAATCAGCCCACAGTTGAGAGAGCTTCGGTTGTACATTCATGCCTTGTGAATAAAAATATTCAAGTTAAAAAAAGACTATTTACAGTAAATGGAACTGAATATATCTGGGGGAAAAGAAAAAAAAAAATTCTGGGAAAAAAACCCCCACTGTTTTTCTTTAACAGATGGTATGATTCCCCAGTACCTTCAACAGAGCACTGAAGTCACAAAGAAAAGGTTTCAGGACTAGCTCTGACTGCACGTACCACAGGGCAACCTGCATTGAAGGCAGCGGGGGGAAAACCCACACCTCAAGCTTATGGTGAATTCCACCGTTCAGCAGAAAGGCAGTTTGTTGCAGAGCTGACAATACAGCCAGCTGGCTATAACCACCTCCTCAGTATCTTCCTACAACAGCTCTAGCACTCGGGCCAACCCCCAGCAGCAAGTAACGCTTGCTTTACCCTGAGCTGTGGCTCTAGAGCAGCTGTTAAACTCTGCCTGACACTGAAAACACGATTTCAAGCCCTTTATCCTCTAAGAAATACCCACAAATGTAGTTCAGAGGTACAGACAGCTAGAACAGTTTGGAAAAAGTCCCCCACTATACTCAGGGGTCTCATGAATTCTGGAGGGATCACAGTGTGGCAGATATCTAGACCAAAGATGAATTCTGCTAAATGCTAATCAGAAAATTCACTGTTGAGCATACTTACTTTGTAAATATTTGCCTAGTTAGTACAGAGCAGTTGTGTTCAACCCTCTCACATTAGGGGCAAGTCTCTTTATGAAAGGGATATTTCCTTAGTAAGTTCTCTTTCTCTGTTATGTAAGAGATAATCCCTTACCCAATTCCTATCCCACATCTCTGTCAACTGTATTTTGTTGCAAGAAGGGAGCATTCAGACAGCCCTAAGGAGACAAAGGCAGGGCTGCTTTAACATGATGAAAGTGGGCAATTCATTAAGCTGCTCCACATTTTCCTTCTACATCTCTCTGCTGGGACAGTTCTCTCCTGGTCTGACTGCTGTGAGCTGGGTGCAGTGTCCTCAGTTTGCTTCAGGGGCTTTAGACCATTCCCTTCCTCTCCATGTAGCAAGGATATGAGCAAGCCCCATCACTTGCACAGCCTCCTCATCTCTGATTCCTATTCAAAACCACCATCCTGTTTTTGTTTTGATTTAAAACAAGACCAAAAGAAACCCTCTATAAACTTGTTCCCAGTGACACTCTATTGAACTGCACTTCCTGTCTTACACCTCATCCTAAAGCTTTGCCTCATTTATGGCTGACCAAACACCATCCAAGCATCTCCCTTCACTCCCTTTCCTTCTGATATACGCTGAAATCCAGATGACTACTCACGTCCAAGGATGGCCCTCACAGGGACTCTGCCTGGGAGCCCCGAGCATGCTGCTTACCCACCTTTTCAAGCCAGCACCAAAAGAAACCACCCCATTTTAAACTTAGTCACAGTTTCAAATTCTGAATTTACTTTCACGGATCTGGAAATCCCTTTTTCTTGGACAATGGAGGGAGACGAGAAGCCCAAAGCTGTTGAATGATTCTGAACTGTGATTCACCACTGCTTGGTGAAGCCAGTTATAAATGCTAAGCTGTGCTATAAAGTGCACGTGGTAGCTATAACTGTGTGCACTATCGGATCTGGGCTCCCACCTTGCTGGCTAAAGCTGCTATTTGAAGACACTGAGCACTGACAGCAAAGCCAATTTCAACAGCATCTATCCCAGTGCCTCCCAGAAGATGCTGCCAGCTCCACACCTCAGCTGCATCAATGTGCTCCTTTCGGGCTGTACCGCCAGCCAGATCCGGGAACTGATCTCATGACTGCCAGTCCCTCCCCTTGCCCTTTTAATTTTTTTGGGCAGCTGGGTCAGCTACAGCTGCAGGGATGAACAGTTGGGAACAGGTCGAGCCAGTACTGCCAATAAGTGCTTTGTGTTATCCAACCATGGCCCAAGGCTCTGTCTGCCAGGGGCAGGTCGAACCACTCTGACCAGCCCGGCGCCGGCTGCTGAGAACAACATCTACCTTGCACCCAAGTCCTACCCACCCTACATGCCGCACCAGAGTTCACCTGAGCAGCTTTAGAAATGCCTTCCTCCTCACCCCTCTGAACAGCTGAGCTGCTTTAGGACGCCTCTGACTATAAACAAACTCTTCAATCGACTCCAGTAGGACTTTTCAATTTTATTCTCCTGTGAAAATTGTCAGAGGCGAGCACATTCAGAGCCCTTTCTGCAGACTTTTGTGCAAGGAGGGGATCATGTCATAACACGAGTCTTCCTCTCTCACGCTGTAGCCATCTGTTGTCTGCATAGGCAGGATGGGCCCACGTGACAGCCCGGGTACCCTGCTGCAGCCCTCTGAAGTTACAGGCTGTTAACGTGGTAACGAGGCAACTCAGTCTCTTCATGATGGGCAAGATCAAATCATGTTATAACAGGTCCCCAGCATGGCAGATTGCAATGCCAGACTAGTACTGAGACCTGTATTACCACATTTGAATCACTGCGAGGCAACCTGCTGTATTAAAAGAAGCAGAAAGGATGAGAGAGGCTGGCAAGACAGCAGACTGTCCCAAACAAACTGGTGCATGGATATGTGAGAGGAAATTCCTGTGCACACTCTTTGCAATCGAATCAGCAGCTACCCTGAGGTTGAGAGTAATAACTCATTTGTAATTTTAACTACCCCGATGCACAGAGCCAACTTCTTGCTGCTTTTAGGTTTGTTACTTCAACAATTCTCCCATGAAACCAACTCCAAGTGACACAAAGTGACGCTGTCTGTACTGGAGGTGTGAATAACTTACAGCAACAGCTCCCTTGCGCAAGCAGCTTTCAGCCAAGGGACATGCACCACCATCTGCTGAGCTTCCTTCTTGCACCCATCCCATTTGGTCAGCACAGTAAACCCTGAGTGACTGTGCTCACGCCTGGTTTTGTGTCAGCTCCTCCTTTCTGGCTAAATGCCATTCACCTGTCTACAATGAAACCTTGCATGATCTGACAGCCAATCTCTTTTGCTATGTCAAGAGGGGGCAGTATGATGGTAGGTGGGCTTCAATGCAGATTAATACAAGGTAAAACAATCTAAACAGTGCCTGTGTGATGCTGAGTATAATACTGGCAGGTACTACTCAGGCAGCAGGACTCAAAGCCATTGTTGATGTCTCTCCAGGATCACTGGCTTGGCCTGCAGCAGCAGCCAAATTAAAACCAGGCTGCATCAGCAGGTTCAGAAAACAACTGGAAGGACCTGCAGACAGCAGCTCCATGAACAGGTTGTAATGGGAGTGGGCAGGGATGTGCCCTTGAACACACAACCCTAATGAAGCAGTTGTGGATGCTGACAGAGCTTTAAAAGCAACAGGCCGGAGGAAGTGGCCATGTCCACATGCTCACACTGAAGAGCACATCCTCCTGCTACCACTGGAGAGAGGAGTACCACTGCTCCATCGTGGAAGGGCTTTGCTTGTCTGCAGTGTTCAGTCTGACCAAACACAACTTGGTCTTGGTGTTCTAAACAGCTGGGAAAAACTGTGTGTGCCCCTGTGAGATCCAACATACTCTTCCTTAGGCTGGGGACAAGCATACTGCTCCTCAGGTAGAAGCTAGCTACTCCAGGTTTGTGCAAATTCTGCTAGATTGGGTAGAAATGACACCACATTTTTGGCAGGGGAAGGGCTTCTGGCCTGACACAAGATAAAATGTATGAATATCCTCCCTGTACATAATAAGAAACTTCCTTGGTTTTCTTCCTTTTCCTCTGTTACTGCTTGGTGACCAACCACAATATCCTGACTGCAAGCTCCTCAACAGCAGGCTCTCTCTGGAAATGCCTGTCACCTATGTGAATTTGACACAATTTCCATCAAAGCCACAGGGCATCTCTCCACTGACTTCAGTGGAATCAAGGCCCATATGCTGAATAAACAATAAATTACTTTCCCTTAGGAGAAGCTTTTCATGTCTGTAATTCATTTAAATGACTGAACAGGGAAGGGACTGAGCACAGGAAAAGTTGAAAGAAGAGCCAGGATCATGCAGTGCAAGGAAGAAAGCTATCCTGCAAGATATCTTTGTGATGAAGAAAGAGATTGAGAGGATAGTTACTTGTAAAAGGAGATCAGCTCCTGTCACACCTTTGACGCCACACCCAAAAACCTCTGAAAACACACATACATCACCCACCCCCGACATAGCCACCAGCCTCTTTGATACAACATTGTAGGTATCTCTCTCACTTTCATCTTCTGAAAGTTGGTTCTGTTCTAGTTAACATCTCAACCTCTACCAGGGATTCCCCGCATCTCACAGACATCTCAGGAGCTGTTTCTGTTTCTTCCAGTGTCAACACAATTTTTTTGATACATCATGGTACTGCTTTTCTGTAAGCTTTCAAGTCACTTTTTCTTTTTAGATGCCTGCTAATTCAACCATACATTTATGGCTACAAATACCACCAGTTTTTGCACTTCCATCTGGCTTCATTCACAATGAAAATACAAAACTTCAAAGTTGAGCAGAAATCCTTTTGCTTCATGATAGCCCAATTCCTTTCCACATTTCTTTTCAAGCATGCAATGACAGGATTAGCTGAGGATTAATTACTTGAAACTCAACCTGCATCTCAGGTCACAATTTTCTCGTATTTTCAGCCTTTAAGATGTTTGCATCAATCAAATATTTGTCATACAGACCAATACTTGCAACAGATAAAATATTCATCTTTCCACACAGACATCCTAGCTGGAGGTCTCAAAACCCAAACAAAAATTCCACTTACTGTGCAAACTCCAATCCTCCCACCCCAAGTTGCAATGCTTTCCAAAAATGTCACCTTTAAAGGCACAAACCCAGAACATTCAAAAAAGCAGTTTCCTCTGCCTTCTGTATTTGTCCCTTAAAGGCAACTGCTCTTCTGATAAAATATACTTACTCATGGGAAGGTAACCTAAAGAGTCAAAGCGATTTGTTTTTTCTATTAAATTTTTCCATATTAATAGTCATAGCCTGTATTAAAATACACCTGTGCCTAAATATTGACTTGGGATTGACTAAATTTTGGTTAGCAGCACAGCAGGACTAGCCTAGTCTGGACATTTCATAGCAGCCAGTCATTTGAAGGGTGTCTTTTTCAGTACAAAGGGTCATCTGAATAATCATAGCATGTAAGATCAGTCCTTACGGTATCGCCAGCCTCTGGTGTCCTAGCAGAAACACATTATTCACCATGGCAACTACAAATGTTGCAAAGTAAAGACGTTTAAAATTTCACTTTGACTTAAATCATTAATGCAAAGAATAAAAATGCCTGCAAGTCCTTTTTTTTGTGACTTACTACCTCCAATTGACAGCAAACATTCAGGTTCATGGGCTAGGTGTAACAGTATTCTATTTATTTATTCCTTTATTGTGTTTATAGATATTTCCTTGCACGGTTTGTTCCTGTTGTAGCAGCAAAACAAAACCAGAAAAACCTCCTCTGCTATTAAATTTCAGTTTTTACAAAATTTAATCTTGGGCCAAGTACGACCTGCCAGTATCCCTCTGACAATATGCTCAAGAGATTCTTTGCAAACAGATTAGGTTATCTGTAACAAACTAGTGGTTAAAAAAGATCATTCCAGTAATTTTATATTGTACCTAGTCTGATCTGCTTCCTACAAAAGGAGCAAAATCAACTGCATCACCTGCAGGGCACATCTTAGTCACTGTTCTGAGAATTTAAAAAGCCAAAAGCAGGAGGGAGAGCAAAAAAAAAAGGCAAACTGAGCGGAACACAGAAAAGTAAATTATGTAGTAAAGACATCAAGAGAAAGAACGTATTAAAGGCAAGTGTTCAAGCATGTTCAAACGAAACACAGCTAATGTGTTAGGCACTGTAAAAAAACAAGCTATGCCAAATTCCCAGTGTTCCACTTGTGAGCTCACCATTAAAATAAAAAGCACTGAGGAAGGTGTATGCTTCTTCAGGGAAAAGTTTTTGAACTAAAAAAAACCACACACAATGGTGTTGAGGCAAGGATAAGCAGAGCAAAAGCTTCCAAGAGAGAGACTTCTGGTTGCATGAGGGATGTGGGTTACTGGTAGCATGTGCATTTTTGCACTTTCACAAAAGGGAAATACAATCTTGACACCACATGGAAGGAGGCCTCTTATGTTGAAATTTTATTGAACATGAAAGACACACTTGCAAAAATCTTTTTATGTCTGTATGCATACAGCAGTTCAAAACTCATAATATATAGATAACACTTAAATGCTCAAAATTATATACCTTTTCCTCATCCTAACTTACACCACTTACATGAATTACCTCAATAACAACTTTCTTACAAATGGACACAGAAGAGCTAGATGCTGCTTTTTAGCTCAAACAACTGCTTTGGGAGTTTTTTTGATAGCAGTGTTAAACAGTCAGCTTGCCTGCTCTGATTGCCTATGGATCACATATCCAACACATGCAGTTTGGAAGCAGATCACCAGGACTCTCACCTATCCCATTCACATCAGCCTGTTAGTCCTTTCCCTACCCAGGTCAGGGAGCAGCCATCAACCACAGACAATAATAAAGTTCCGCTTTTCTCTTTACAATAAGATAAGTGAACAGATTTTTTTCTTACCTCCTTTAAAAAGCAGAGCTATCTAACAAGTTACTGCCTGTGCAATTGGTGGGGACAGGAACACTGTGCTGCACTGCAACACTCTAGATTTCTCCACAAGAAAACCAATTTGCCCACCCAGAAGATAAAGCCAACAAACTGCTGCATCTACCACAGAGCTGCCAAACTCCTTGCATGCCACCAGCACCTGACACCCACCACAAAAACACAGGGCTCACTCCACCTGAATGAATCTTTGGCCTTGCTTGGCACCACCTCCCTGGCCTAAATTTCCTCCACCCTCCCAGCTTACCTTTCCCTAAACTGAGACACTCCCTCCTCCAGCAGGCCTCATCGACACTGATGCCGGAGGGGAGCTGCTGGAAACTCCCAGTTTAGAAGGAGAATGCTCATGCCATCTGAAGGCAGATGCCCCAAGGCCAGCCAAAGCTTGCTGTCGGGTGGTCCTCCAGCAACAAGTCTCTCTCAACACTGAGACGATGACTAGAAAAGAGCTCAGTATTATCACTGCCAGAGCACATCAGCTTGACTATTGCCACTGCTGTAGTATCACCAAAAATCCTGTATCTGTGGCGAGGATTCAGGCCTGTTACGGCCACAGTTGCTTGCCCTGCTTGTGGGGATTGCAGCACAGGCTTTTTGAAAGGATGGTGTCTCCTTCCAAGCCTGGTGGTCGTATGAGAGACAAGTTTTACCAGTATAATTCATGGCTGAGTGCATTTTCCTGTCTTCATTAAGGGTTTACACCAGTGCTGCTACCTTGGAAGTCTGCCATCAATAAGCAGGTCAAACCTCTTAGTCCGGGAAAAGCCTCTCCATTGTTTTCTGTCTCATGAACAGTTCTTCAGTAACTATGTATTTTTTTTGGAGACCAGGGTGTTGGAAAACAATTGAGATATGAGTAAAAAGCTCTCCTTCACCATAAAGTAAACTGTATGCTTAATAAGATGAAATGATTTGGTCTCTGTGGACCACAAAACAATAGCCTCACTGTTGCACTGATACCTTGCAAGTTATGTCCTCGCATCACCCAAAGCAAACTGTAACAGGGACTGCTCCACAGCTCAGATTGCCTTTAAACCTCTTAGCTAACCTCTTTTACCTCTTCAAGTTTCCCTCTTTAGCACAGACATGAATCAGTTGTTTGAGGAAAACTGATTTTCTTAAAAAAAAAGAAGTTAACTTTTATAAAGCTATACTCAAATGCCCTATGTTTCTTATAAAAATCCCTGATTTTTATTCTTTATGCCAGAAGTTGAGATGCATAATGAAGTAAATAATATCAACAACTGTGACTGACTTAAAAGGGTGCAACAGCAAGTAGAGCTTTGCCCTCCCCCTCTAGAGCAGGATGAGAATCTACTAATTATTTTATTACAGTGTGGGTGGAAGAATGAGTGAACTTCAAATCAGCACAGCATTCAATGTAGTATTTCCTTTGTAGTGAAGAATGAAAAATAACCCCAGACCTAGAATAAATCTCCCTACCCAATTCCTCCTTTTGTTTACACCAGGTCTGAGGTTACTTACACAGCAGCACAATGCTAGAGATTCCACACGCATCTCCACACTGTAGGGCATGTGCCCACCTTTAGTTGTCTATCTCTGAGGAGAAACTTTTCCTAGAGGCAACCTATTACGTAATGCTCAGGATGAGCAGTTTCTCACATCCCCCTTCTTTGATCTGTCAAATGAAAGCCACCGCAAGAAAAAAATAAAAATGCTAAGCACTATATTATTTTATTTTCCTGCCACAGTTCTACACTTACTGTCTCTCATTTTTAGAGATATTTTTATCATTACCGATGCAGACAAACAGCCTGCAAAAGCAGACAAACAAACCATGCAAGGCACAATGAAATATTCAACACACGTGTTCCCCTTCAAGACAAGACAATAATAACAGAACAACTGAAACCTGAGTCTCTTCCCAGCTACACTAAGTTATGACACTGAAGTTGAATGGGTTTTATTTACCCTCTGATACTCAATGGCACAGAGATGATTCCATTTCTGAAAGATCTACCACCACCACTATACAACAGCAACAGCTAGGGATTAGCAAAATAATAATGAAAAACACAATTCACACATCAGAAAAAGGAAGATTCCTTCACGGAGAGGCCCTTCCATAGGGAACAATTCAGAGGCTACAAGCTACTGTGAGCACAGTGCACTCTTACCTGTGTGAGTGAGCATGTGCCGCTGCAGGGCATTTGCCCATGGAAAGACTTGAGGACAGTAGGGACAGGGGAGATTTTGCAGGCAGTCCGAGTAAGTGTTCCTCTTCCCTCTCAGCAGCTTATCCTTGGCAGTTTCCTTCTCATCCTCACTTGTTCCATTTCTGCCACTTTCTTCCTTGAAATTGTCAGTGGACTGCAGAAATGGGCTAAATTTGTTAGTGTCTGTGGTAGCCAGCATCTTCTCTATGCTGGCAAATTCCCCACTTGACTCCAGATCCACACTACTGCTAAGTTTAGGCTTATTTTTCGTTCCTTTCTTTCTACCTCTTTTCTTAGTCAACCCAGCATCAGCAACGGGAGACTGCTCTGGATCACAAGCCTGAGACAGGTCACTGGGCAGGCTGGAGTCTCTCTGAACGGTGGTCACGATTGTCACTTTAGCTTTGGCATTCCCTGATTTGTCACACCCAGTGGAGCTGCTCATTGCCTTGGGACTGGAGTCTGCAGCCTCTGTTTTCAGCAAAGTGGGAGCAGAAGACACAGATGAAATGATCTGTGCAATGGAAGCCAATGGTGTTGCTGAAGTTACTTGAGTTACTGAAGGCTTTGGCAAGAGAGGTGGTGGTGGTGGTTTAGGCCTCAGGGGTCTCATCAAGGCAGAATTGCCAGACAGACCTGGGGAAATGATTGGGACAGTCAAATGCAATGAACCTTTCAGTGGCTGGGGATGTCTGACACCCCGGTTTGTTTCTGAATTCCCATTGGCACCAAAAACCAAAGGACACTGCAGACAGTTAAAGGCTTTATCACTGTTCCCAGAAGCAGCCAACTCTTGATTCCTGGCTTCACAGGGGGCATCGTCTTTATCCTTCTTCAGGATTTTGGGAATGGACAAGTCAATAGGCTCCATGGAACAGTCGTAAAGGGACAGAGGTGAGCCGAACAAGTTCTCCTGCTTCACTTGCACAGCACTCAGGCTTTTGCTCTTCTGAGAGAAATCCAATGGCTCATCAAAATCCATGGGGAAGTTGCCCACAGGTTCACGTTTGATGGAAACGTGAGCAGATGTTCCCAGCAAAAAGCCATTCTGTGGCTCCAGGAAAGGCGTCATGGGCTTGTGGTCCATGTAAGTGCTGTCCTCCAATAAAGAAGGGTCTGTCTGGCTTTCCTGGGCACTGCAGTCCACCATTAAGATGTAATTCTCAATCTCCTTTTCTTGCACATGCAAGTGCTGCTTGAGGATGTGGTGAATGCAATTCCTCTTGGCCGAAAAGGCCGTGCCACACTCCTTGCACTCAAACGGCTTCTTCTTCTGGCAGCCACTGTGCGTCCTCATGTGAATGCGGAGGGCCCGGTAGTGCTTCAGGTCCTCTCCACACAGCTTGCACACCGTGTCTGGGGAGCAGAAGGCATCCACCATCTCTGCGGCATTGCTGGTGACATATTCAATGTTCTTCTCTATATCCTTCCTGGTCGTTTTGAGGTGCTTCTTTCGCAGGTGCCTCTCACAATTGGCTTTCACTGTGAACGGGTAGTGGCAGATTTTACAGATGTAAGGCCTCTCCCCGCTGTGCGTCCGCAGGTGCCGGATCAGCGCTGCCTTGTCAGCCGCAATGTAGTCACAGATGTTGCACTGATACGGGGAAATACCTAAGTGAGAACGGATGTGAGCTCTCAGGACACCAGAGAAGGCAAACACCTGGTCACAGAAACGGCAGGGGTACAAAACTTTCCTCATGGTTGGGGTCTTCTTGTTCGCTGCCCCTGCGATGATGGCTTTGAGGTCTCCTTCTGTGACTTCTTGCTTGATCTTGGCTTCCATACTCAGAGGTAGGAGAGCTTCAATGATGCTGTCCTGCTCCAGCTGTGTCTTCATCTCATGCTGCGTTAAAGGCTCTACTTTGGGTTGGAGGAGCAATTGCGAGGAAGGACTTGATTTGGCTCCTGGTTGGGGGAGATGAGAGTTGGAGGCGGACTCCACCGAGTTCTTGATCAGCCTCAGAGGGGGAGGTGGGAGACTTGGGCTGATGCAGCCAGGGGAGGCTTGCTGGGCACTGATAAGAGGAGGAGGCGTAGAGGTTGCAACAACTGTTCGGGGCGTTACCAAAGGCTTTGGCTTCAGTGGTGGCATGTGCTTGAAAATCGACTGTACAGGGACAGAAGGTGCCTTAGAAAGTGGAGGAAGACTGATTTGAGGAGGAGCAGAAGAAGCCATCTTCAAGATCTGCTGAATGTCTGCCAGCTCAATGGCAGACTCACTGGAGATGGGTTTCACCACAATACTGCTGTCAGGCTGGATGATAAAACCCTTCTGGAAAGGCTGCAGTGAGAGAAGCTTTATGTTTTCTTTCGTAGGGGGAAGGACTGAAAATGACCCTCCCATGGAGGCAGCCTCCAGAGGAGAGAGGCTGAGCAGACTGGTGCTGCCAGGTTCCTGAGGTAGATTACTCTTCAGTGCTCTGAGCCGCATTTCTTGGACCTCGTCTTGTGTATTGTCCTCCTGCTTGACAGGCTTGATGTCTTTGGTGTACTGGAGGCCCAAGGATGCCATGAAGGCTTTCTGGTCTGGGTTCTCAGTGGGTGGGGTCGTGGACTGTGGCTTGTGCTTGTCTTTTCCCTGATCCACCACGTGAGTTTCTGTGTGCAGTTTGAGCGCCGAAAGCATGGGGAATGCCTTGTTACACATCTCGCAAATAAATCGATGGAAGTCACTGATGCACCTTCGCAGATTTGTTTCACACCAGACCTGCAAGACATGCAAAAATATTTACAGTAGGAATTTTAAACTGGAAAGGCATCACATGCAGCTGCAAAACAAAAACAGTTCACTCTCTCTTCCACCAACTAAGTTAAGGGGTCTAGAGCAGCCACCTGGCATGGAGATATTCCCGCTCCACAGCCTTTAGTCTCCTAAGGGGTGTGTCTGAATTAGGGGCTGATTCTCCAAAAGTTCCCTTCTATAAAGGTAAACTCCTTCAGAAGGCTATTCAGACTCTCAAATTCTTTTCCATCCTAAACTTGCCTATCAGAGACTTCTCTTGTGCCATTAACAGGGCAGGAGCCTCAGTATACTACACAGCAAGGGAACCAGGCAGTAGACTATCTTCTTTAGCTCTACTATAAAGAAACCAGGAGGAGAGGAAGCAGGAAAAAAACAACCCCAAAGGCATCAAGAAGGCAAAACAATATAAACCAACCAAAATAAAACCCCCAAAAAACAGATAAATGAAACTCAGAGCCTAAATCAGAGTAGTTTTTGGTTAGGGAAGTCTGATTACATTTATTCTCCCAAGAAAAATACTAGTAGAGAGCTGGCAAGATCTGTATAGGCTCTAAATACTTTATAAGTCATCTCTTACAGTGCAAGCAAAATTATTACAAAAGGAGAATACCAACATTTAAATCCCTTAATAACTTTAAATGTCTGTCATTAATTACAAAAGAAATAAACTTTGTTTTAAAAGTGCTTTCTTTTGATTTTTTAAGTTTTATACCAAAACTGTAACAAACTGACAGAATGACCCACATGCTCCCCTGGACCAGCAGCAAATCTCAAGTCTATCACCAAGCAGTCAGCAGAGTTAGAAATCAATGCTTTAATCCCAGAAGAATAAGTAAAGTGCAGAAACTAAGCGTGGTCCTGGTGGATTGTGCTGTTGATTTTGTTTTTAAATAGATATGCAGATTCATCCAGACCCAAAGTAACTAAGGCAGGCAAGGTTTTACAGGGCGGGGGGGGGAATCATACTACCCAACAGAAAGCTTCATGGCTCTCAGAAAAATATTTACAGACTACTCTCTGACTTTCCCCAGCCACTGCCCCTCAAAGGTGCAAAACCCTCAAACATTACGTGAGGAACTTTGTGCAGTGTTTTGTGAGGAAATCACTGAAGATGTCACTGTTTAGTTAGCAAGCTGACTGCTCAAAGTTTTTTGTAATAAAAACTTTCACACCCCAACTACATCCTTGTTAGAGTAAAGTAAAAGAAATAATGTCTTCCTTACCATGTGTACTCCCTACTGATTTCAGATGTAGGAGTTTTTTGGTATGTTCAAAGGGGAAAGGATCTAATATGACCGAAGTTTTCTTTTAAAATTTTTTTAGATGTCTTTACACTGATACTTATCCACTGGAAGGGTGAAAAAAACCCACAGTGACAATATTCTTTAGATGAAAAAAGAAAAAGGAAAGGCATAAAGTGTTTGAAGCCTACACAAGCAGTGGTGATGTGCTTTCCACAAAATATTCTACATGCAAGGTGAATCTTTCAATGACTTCATCAGATAAGCACTGTAGCAGCTGGTGCCTTAAACTAGGAAGAACAGAGAGTACCTGAGAAATGCGGGGGAACTTCCTACAGGAGAAGTCCGTGAATCCCAAGTCGTGGAAGCCTGCTGGAATCGAAGGGTTGTTCTGAATGAAAGGCTTTCCCATGGGATCTCTGGGAAGCTGCTTGTGGATAACTGCATTATGGCGCAGTAAGCCCCGATGAGTACGGAAGGTAATACAACAGATGTCACACCTGGAATGGGGAAAAAAAAAAAAAAAGAAATTACTTACTGACTGCTGCAAGCTTAAGAACTAGCGTTCTTCTTGCTCTGGGACATCCTCTTTCCTCTCACCCCATGATGCCAAGAACCTGATAAATGCAAAACATAGCCACAGTGTGTCAAAACCTATCATCACAAAAGGCCATTTTGGCCACAGTCACTTTCTACCAGTTTCTGGCTAATAAGTCCACTGGAAGTTTAAAGAATATGAAAACTGACAATCTCACATGGGCAGACAGCAGAACAGCAGCTGAGACCACAGTCTTGTGAAAACCTTTGCGTTGTCCAACCAAAAATATTTCAATGGTCTTACACCATTTCATTTTTACTGGAAAGTACTATTAAAGTAAACATTTTCAAAAAAATCAGTGACAAAGAGAGACTAAATCTGACCTAAGTAGCAAGCAAATGTAAAAATAGCACTTTTTATAACCACTGCTTAAAACATACTACTGCACACCACTCAAATACCTGTCTGTGGATCCTGCCTTTCCATAAACTTTCACTGATATTTTTCAAAGCTGTTACGAGACACAGACTGTTTTAAAAGGAAAAGTAGTGTTCCTTGAAGGGGCAAAAAGTTCAGAGGAGGAAGACCTGAAATGGATTCAACACTTCTGACACTTTTATAACCCCTTCACAGCCAGTTTGCCCTGAAGAAAAAATGCACAAACACTGTCTTTTCCTACCCGTACTTTATTGCTGTGATTTCTTGTTTTTCTTAAGTTCTCAAATCCCAAATTCAGCTAAATGAGGGTTTCTCACATAAAACATTGCATTAAACAATCAAAGCTATGCTGCAGGCAGTAAGGGCTATGCAGCAACATTTGGTCAACACATCAACAAAGCCTATTGCCTTTTAAATATTTGGAATGTGAGTTCTGCAGCATGACAGGTCACGTCCACTCTGCATTCAATAAGTGACACACAGTTTCACTCAACCCCAAGTTCCTTGTGGTCACAGGTCCAGCTCCCAACCAAAGCATGGGTTTTCCAGAAGCAAAATACCAGTGGATATGAGGCAGTCAGATTTTGTCAGTGAGAATATTATATGCACTACGAGTTTTTTACATCTGCCCCGGCTTTAGTTCTCCCCATACTCTTTGCTCTCTACATCAAGGAAAAGGACATGTGCCTACTCATTAAAAAAAACATCCTGCAATTAGAAATTACTTCTGACAAAATCCTGAAACAACCCCCTCCCTGTCCTGTCACTAACAAACTCCCATTGTTGTTCATTTTATCAGTATATAAACTCCCACAGCCACTTTTTTTATTCCCTGAAAACAAAGAGATAACCAAGTCACCCACAAAGCAAGTGGACTCATAGTCCCTGAGTGGTGAAAGAAGCAAGTGTGAAGTGTATATAACACGGTCATTGTTATCACAGTACCCAGAAAGCTTGGACATAAATATTATGTGCTGAAGGTTTAATCTGTTTTAACTCTTCTGTCAATTCACCTGCGTCCTACCTTTATAATTATTGCTGACACAGTTCCTGCATTTCATTAAATACCGAACCAATGCCATTTACAAAGCTAATGTTTACTTAAAGAGGTATGCCAAATGTGACAACAGTCTTGGGGAGTGGGGAGCGATGGCCAACACATAGTACCTGTCCAGCATCAGGATCTACAGCTCTCCTCCAGCTCACTTGGCAGCACCTACTCTGTGATGCAAAGCTTTCATCTTCAGTGAAAACAAAAACACAACCATCAAAAGCACTGGGGGACGGAGAGCATTAAAAAGTTACAACCAGTCACCTGAAGAACTCACAGGCTACTGAAATAATGTTTTTTGAGGTGATGAAAATGCCTTGCATGAAAACAAGCAGTGCTTCTGACAAGTTCCTCCTGGTATGTCAATATGCAAACACGGAAGGCTTAGAAACAATTCTGCTGCACCACTGGAAGCATTGCAGGCTGTTCTGCAAAGGGACACAGACCCTCACCTCGGGGCATCCTGAAGCATCTCTGGGGCTCCCGATGTGCCTGGCCTCCCCCAGGCCCAGGAACCCAGTGCAGCAGCTGCATCCCCCTGTGTGTGACAGGGCAGGCACAGCTACCAGTGATGGCACCACAGAGTTACTGGGAGCACTGACTCCTGCCACTGTACCCTCAAGATCTGGGCTGAGCAGGAGTCAGTGCTCCTTGTCAAGCAGCCAGACATCCCACACAGCAGGGAGGTGTGCCTTGTTCATCTTGCACTCCCCCTCACCTCCCTCTTGCAACATGCTGATTTTCAGCACTACTTTATTTAGGGCTCCCATTGAAAGCTGCACTTGAGAGTTAATCTTTCAGAGCAAACACGCATGTGAAAGTCCTTCACAGTACACCTGTATCAACTGCTAGCCTCAGGACAGTAAAAATTTGCAATTTAAAAATGGTGTTTTCCATTCAAAGGGAATTACCTCCCCTCCCCCAAACATAAGTAACATATCTTATAAAAGGAATATAAGTATTCTCTATTTTATTACGCATATTTGTCTTTCACTTTCTTCCTTAGTCTTTATTTTCCTTGCTGTAAGTGAAGAAGCAGCAAACAAAAAGAGAAACGGGGAGAAAGATTAAGCTCTTTTTCCATTAGGTCAGAAAGAAGTACCTGGCTGAAAAAAGAAACATCCAGATAAATCATGCCTGTCATCTCAAGTTGCAGGCTCTTCAGGGCATATAAATGCACCGCACCCTGGCTCAGCACCTTGCCCTGGTGGCACAGCTCACAGAACCACACGGGAGCTGGAGCATGGGAAGGAGCTGTGGGTGCCCTGCCTTTCTCTGTGGTCCAGGTACAGACCCCTAGCACCTCCAAGAAAAGCTTACAGGTACCAAGTGTCAAAACCTAACTAGTTAAGGCAAGCAGCACGCTGCATTGACTAAGGCTTGTGTTAATTCAAAATGGAGTACGCTGCCATGCCTAACAGTGCATTAACTGGAAGCATTCGGGTTTTTTTAAGGAAGTCTAAGTATTAATTTCTCTGTTTTGTCATCAGTATTATTTTCCATCTTTGGGTAGTGTCACTGCCTACAGTATTTTTAAATCTAGACCCACAGTCTAAGAAGGACGAGAGAAAAGAATTCTAGGTGATACGAACATTTTTTCATCTTGTTTAAATTGCTTTAAAAAAAAATTAGTAATTGTGGAAAGTCTGAAAAGCCCAGCATATCAAAGAAAGCATCTGAAACATGTGGTAATAGTTTGCTCATGATGAACCTTAAAGAACCAAAACAAAACACCAGAAAAGCCTCCCTCTCCTTAAAATATCACGAGTCTGCTCATGTGCAGTTCCAAGTCAAACATGGATGCCATGGCTGCAGAGAACAGTGATGGGAACAGGTTCTGAGGTTGTTAGCAGAACAGGCCGAGCAATGGCTCAACACCTGTGCAGAGATAAAAGCACTCTACTTGCAAGGTAAGTTTCCAGATGTATCTAATAAAAGCTGCTGTGTTACCATGTGATTGCTAGTCTTGGCCACAGTCTTCCATTTTTCTATAAATATGATTACAGAGTAGGGAGAAAAACGCTGTTCAGTTCCAAGCACAGAGATTCAATTTGAAGTAAAAAGGAAAAAAATCGTTTTAGCAGCTAATGTCCCTTTGAAATGACATTAATTCTCAATTGCCTCTATGTTTTGGTGTTGCTCATATCTTTAACAATACAAATATAATACTAGGACTCTGGCTTGCTGGCAGAGGTGTAAAAAAAAAGGTAAGGAAACAGAACTCCTAAAACACAAAAGCAAAACCAAAATATAACAATGCAATGACCAGGCTGCCCTTGGTGCTCAGGCCATGTATCACCAAGGCACGTCCGATTAATTATTACTACCCCAGTGCACCTTTTTCTTTTTTTTAAATGCAGACAAGGTCTCGGTGTAAAAATACACCATTAAAAAGCTTTCTCCTAAAATAAGTTAGTATTCTTGAAATCTAATTAGGATATAAAAGCATTTTAACAAGCTTTAAGAAATAGTCAGTGCTTTGCGAAGCTTGTTCAAGGGGGCAAGCCAGGATTTGCTACACTTTTGGTAAGTGGCACCTCTGCAAGAAAAGTTTACATAAAGCAGTGCCTGTTGCCTTGCATTACACTCTCCTCTGAGACAACTCCAATTTGTCAGCAGAGGAAATAGCTTTTCTTCTTCAAGAAATGGAAAGACATTTTAGAAAGGAAATGCAGAGCCAAATTTTAAGCAAAATTAATCAGTCTTGATTTTGATTAAGAGTAATGCAGGACAAACATTCAATCCTTCTAGATTTTATATTTCAGTAGTCAAGATGCAAATGCCAAATATTTATATTTATCGTTATGTTACCAAGAAATTAAACAAACGCTATGCTCTGCATTACCCGAGACTGTTGGTGGGAAAGTGACATTTACCATTATCCTACTTGCACTTCTGAAACCACACAGACTAAACCTAAAGTTTTCACCCATGCACTAACACTAATAAAAAGTTGCCCATGTTGTGGCTCTTAATAAATAAAAACAGTGTTAATTTCTAGGGCTTATCTAAGATAAAAAGCTTGGTACCACTTTTTTCCTTTCTTGTCTGTGTTCTTTAGCAACTTTCACAAACAGGAGCAAGTAAAACAAAAAAGAATGAAACATATCCTGAGACAGAAGTCATTAATACACAATTAACTTATGAAGTTGTCTAACTCCTCCCACTGAAATCCCTAGTTGGTACCGTGTGTTTTTCTACCTCTGTTGATATTAGTCTCCTTTCTCTCTCACGTTATTTGCAGAATTCATGTGGCTCTCATGAGCAAAGAAATTCCTGTGCTGACCTAAAAATACTACAACCGGATAGAAGAGAAAGATGGGTGATTCCCTGCTGATGACTCATGTCCACACCAGCGGTGGGAGCAGGCTTCCAGCCTCCACACTGGAAATGCCCAGCTGCAGGGGAGCCTGACAAGGAGGGGGACATGGAGAAAGGATGGTTTTAAACACAAGGGCTTTCACCACCTATGAAAGGAAAGCTAGCAGGTTACAGACATATTCCCCTTCAGGAAAGGATTCCTTTGCTTCTCTTTCACTTCTTCTGGGGCAAGGCAAAGTGAGAGAAAGAGCCAATTGGTTTCTGCTCCTGTACAACCCCACCCAGGTCCAGATACTCATCTCCTTTTGGATAAAAAAAACCAAAAACAACCCTTCCTGGCCTCCACACCCAGGGCCCTGGGAAATAACATCCAACAGCCGCACTAATCTCTGCCATTTGCTGCAGATGAGTGATGGAAAAGCAGCAGTGCTGTGAACCCCGCTCCTGCCTCCCTCCCAGCGATCCCTCTGGGTCCTCCTGCTGCCCTGCAATGCCCATTCCTGCCTCCCTGCCCCGCAGCATCACAGTGTGTCTGACCCAGAAGGACCTGCTACTCTCCCATCTCGACCTCACCCACCACTATGGGGCTGCGCTGGAACCACAACAGTACCAGGGGCCAACTCCCTGCCAGGCTCCGCGGGCTGGAGAGGCTTCCCTCCCCTTCCCTTGTGCCTAAGGGGATGGACACGGCCTGCTAGATGTTCAGTGCACGCTGTTTCACAGCCTCGGCAAAGGCAGGACTTTTCTTTTAACTTTTCCCCCCTTCCACCGCCCCACTGGCCATCTGATTTGGCTACCAATGTGACCTGTCACTCTCTTTAATCCTATCCGTCAAAGAAGCCACCCTTGGGTGCAGCCAAGACTGAACCCCCTGCACCAGCCCTTCTATTAATAGATGGATGCACGGCGTTATGTACATTCCTACAGCTGCGCTGTGGTCCAGGCGAGAAAAGTATCATGCAGGAGCCAGGACAGACCCGATATAAACCAGGGTGATGTTGTGCTTCAGAAATTTGTCAGCACGTAGCAGAGCCAGTGTCTGAACCAGCGACTCCCACAGTGAGAGTAACTCCAGTGAAATTAACTCCTGTAAGGTTTAATAAAAAGGCACAAACCATGCTGTGTCATGTTTTAACTTCCTTTGTGTGTGAGCAAAGAAAAATGAGTAAAAGCTTCTTCCCAATACTGTAATGAATTGCATTTACCAGCAACACTGCAACCCTACCAGATTTAAACACCTCTGCCCTGGTGGAACTGTAGCTTACTCTACCTTTTACTTCAACAGAATTAACATGCAACTAAGACAAAATAATGGGAAAATGGGAGATGGCCTGCCAGCACTCACACAAAGTAGTCATTTTCTCATAATGACTTTTTTACTTAATAAAGGTCAAAGTTTTAAAAACCAGAAGTGTCAACAAATTGGCTGGACAGTCACAGAGAAAGAGCTGAAGATCAACTTAAATAACAATGAAGGTGTAATAGTTAGGGCAAACATACCTGGGGGAAAAAAAACCCTAACGAGTGTAGTCCTCTACAGTTACCGAAATAAGAAGCTGCACAACATCCAGAATAACAATCATTATTTGTGCACACAAACTCAAGTGAACCTTCTGGTATTCTTTCAAGGTAAGACATGAAAAGCTCTTCCTATCTTCTAACCCATCTTTCAGATATGGAAGCCAAGTACTTCTGTGATTTTACAATTAATAGCAAGAGTTAAAAAATAAATCTATGTGTCTACCATGTTAAAAAAACACCACCACTTTTCACAAGTAATGTACAGAGAAATACATCTCCAGGGGCTTTTCTGTTCTATAAGCATCCACTGTTCACAACAGAGCTCACAAATAGGTGCAGCTGAATCTGGACTGCAGTCCCTTGCCCTTATCTACATTTGCAGGTTAAGATATGCTCAGCATGCAGACATGACTGCCAGCATACTGAGCAACACCCAGCACTTTGAGAGCCTGCATATAAACAAATCCTGCTCCTTAGGATCAGGCGGGTGTGCTAATAGCCTATTTTGGCTCAGCCCCTTTTCCCTTCTGCATGCCCTTTTACAAGCAGCTTTCCTCTACAGTCAGCTTTGCATTTACCCACTTTCTATTCTGGCAGCCAAGCTAAGATATTCAACACCATGTGACACACCACACAGTTTCACATGAGGGCATCACTCCCTGTGTCAATTCACCAGCCAGTATTTTTATCTGGCTGCTCTGGATTCCCAGTTTCCTCACACAATGAGCTCCCTGATGTGAGCTGACCACTTCTAGGCCAGCGTTGTACTCGCGCTGCTCTTCAGATGTTTCCCAGCTCTCTTTTCTGAGCAGAAACTTCAGAAAGCACGTAACGCACAGCTCTGTTCTGCTTTGGCAGGACAACCCACTGATTCTCCTCCTCCATTTGCTCAGTAAAAGGATGCATTCACCAGCCTGCTTCTATACCCCCTCCTCTGCCTCAAGAATTGCATTGTACCACGGCATATTTCTGGTCATAGCATTTACCAGAGCTGGGTTTCATCGTCATCAGCTGTCTCGTGGAATTGCTCTTGCACTGAAAATGCTGCCAGCAAGAGATTAGGATTTGGTTCCTAGTTTCTATCAGCAAGACACTGAGCAAACAGCTTGAGAGCAGGGAGGAGCAGGAGAGTTGGCTGAGTCGGCAATGTCACACAACTGCCCCTTGTCACCTTCACCTTTAGCTATAACTAGTTTTGTAGCATTAACTGTGTTAGTACTCAGTAACTCCACAGCAATGTCTACCTAAACTATCCTTGCTGGTACAATCTCAGTGACTAAAAAGGGAAGTATTGGGGCCAAAATATAGCATGCCAAAAGCAGAGGTCAAGGAGGTTGATGAACACGTCTATGCTGGAGTGCTCTCCATCCCTCTCAACAATTGTGTATCCATCTTCATTAAAAGAGCACAATGTTTCTTATTTTGAAGCGCTAACTTGGAATGAAGCTATGTGCACGTCAACAGTTGTGACAGAAAAAGTAGTATATAACTTCATAATGCTAAATGAGTACGACTCGTCATTCATCCTTCAAGTTGCTTTCAATAACAGCAGTGTCAACTACCAGGAAAAAGCTTCCTCTCTCCACGATGAACCCGTAGTTTTGTCTCACAGTAAAATTAACTGCAAACAACATCTAGTTTTCAGACACCTTCACTCTTGTAAGTTTGTAGCATCACTAACACCCTCTTCCCACAAAAAGCTGGCCACATGTAGACAGCAATGTGCTTCAGAAAAAGTAAGCCAGAAGAATTATTCCCCTACTATATAAGGAGTGAACAGACAGAAAGTGAATTCCTAAATTTACTTAGATAGGCATTTGCAAAAACAGGAAAGACACTTAAGGGTCTTTTTCTGGCTGTTTTCTTTTTTTCCTTTTAACTTTCAGTACAATGTACTTTTACACCATCACACTGCTGCTCCAAAAACAATTTAATCTTGTACTAGTCTTTTCTACTGGTGCTAATGACTGAAATCATCTCCATACACTTTAAATCTCCATTAATTCCTTTTCTTGGCTGTTTTATCTCCCTAAAGCCAATCCGCAGACCTAGCTTGAAGAACAGTAACTGGACAATAAACATGCCATATTCTAAGTAGCTGGTATCTTTTCCACCCAAACCCCACTTCCTTTTGTCTTGACTTAAATGGGGCTGCTCATGTGCATTGGCTAAAATGATTTAAGATTGGGACACAGGTCCAGGTGTCTGGCAGCATCCCACCATACACGGAAGAATGTGGATGTGCTGGCAAAGGGGGAAACCTGGTAACCAGCTGGACTGAATTGCAAGCTGCACGTGACAGACATCTTCAATTTACCCACACAGTCCAGAAGACCATTCCTATGGCATTTAAGTTGTCCACTTAAATTAAGTTGTCCATTTAAAAAATTAAGTTGTCCACTTAAAAAAAAATAAAGTTGGACACTTATATGTCCACATTGACATCCATGTCAGTGAGGCCAGGCAACACTAAGAAACAGTGAGAGCATTTTCCACCCGTGAGTGTTTTCAAAAACAATACCTCATAGTGCCCTGGCAAAACTAGAGGCAGACAACCACAGATACCAATGTGTCAGAGTGTCCTGACACTTTCCTTTCCAGGGCCTGAGTTCTTCTGTTGCTTTGGCTTTTACTGATCTGTGAGCTGTTCAAAACAATAGCTTTCCATGGCAGCGTTCAACCTCTACACAATTTCAGCAAAACTTGTGCAGGCTGTTTTGAAGAACAAGGTAGGCTGTGAACAGCTTTTGGTTTTCTTTGGAGGTTCTACAGAAGCACATAACCCCGGGGGAAGATAACTGCTTTTGCTGTCCTTGTGAAAATATGCAGAGGATTTGCAAGTTACAAAGCTTAATGTATTATATCACTGTTTGAACAGGCTCAGTAGAAGGTCAAAAAACTTAGTCTCCCCTGAATCCATTCATGGCAACAGGCATCTACTGGTTCTCGTCACCAGGTCAGCTCAGTGACATAGGCAGACAGTGACTTTCACACTGCAATGTCTACTTATTTCTTGTATCTTACAAAAATATAGCAAAACCAAATCTTGTAACTGGAGGCAATGCCACACTGAACCAAATGTGATTAGAAAGCCTCATAACATTTATTAAGAAGCAGCCTTTTACCACATTCAAACTGCACAACTGTCCTGGCTAAGAACTGGTGTTGGAATGAGTCTAAGAAAGGAGGTAAATGCAACACCACCACCAGCTCCCTTCTCCTCTCCTCAGGAAGACCCCCAGGCATGAGAGGCAGCATAAATGTCTCCCTGCTGCTGTGAGGAAGGAAAAATTAAAAGTACTTTAGCTCTTGGTACAGCGTACTGCACTAAACCTCCTGGAAGAGAAGGAGAGGAAATATTCTTTATGTATTCTCTATGCCAGAGCATACTCTTTATATTTCCTCTCCTTATATATAGAAATATAAAGAGTATGCTCTGGCTACAATGAAATCCAAGAAAGGACTTTTACAGTGCGTGTACCTTTTTTTTTAAAAGCCACACATTTTACTTTAAGCCTGTTCCATTGTATTTGCCAAAGGAAAGAGGAGAAACCCAACAGCATGCGGGGAGGTTTCTCCCTGGGAAATCCTCACATCTCCTCTGCTTACACTGCTGATGTTGCTCAGAGCTGTCAGTTGACCTTTACAAGCACAGTTTCACGTTTGACAGCAACCCTGTGCCACAAAAGTTTCCAGAGAAATTACTCTGCTCAGTGAGGTTTCTCATTTTCCCTATTGGCTGTGCAGTGTTTCAGCTCTCTACTAATTATATCAACACTCAGATACAAACTCACCAAAATAGACAGTGTCCTGAGGCCCCAGCTGCAAGGACGCAGACTTCTTTAAATAATCCAGGTAGAGAGGCCAAGGGGGTCAGAAAACCCCCCTGGGCCACCTCCCACTGTTAATGCGCACTGCAGACAACCTTGCTGGGGCCAGCTCATGTCATTAATTAGGGTGCAGGACCCAGGGCTTCAAAGGGACAGAGACTGACCAGGGGGTGTAATGCCATGAAGGAGATGCAGTGCCACAGCCCATTGTCAGTGGGACAAAGAGCCCTATTATTGCTCCCAAGAGCAGGGCAGTTCTTACCGTAATTAGAAGACAAAGATGCACGATTTAGGATTTTACATAATCAAGAGATACTCTCCCAAGCGGGAGCCCCTCTCACACAATCAGTGGAGTAAGTATTGTTTATTCTGCTGCAAGTAAACAATGAGGTGCTCCCTGCGCAAGGTTTTACATGAAAAAGCAGTTCTGGGCAAGACAATGGGGACTGTCTTTTCATCTGACTTTGAGCAGCTAACCCTGTGATTTAAAGTTGCTCATTTGACAGTATCCGTAAGGGTGATGGCCCACCCTGTAAATTAGCTGCTCACATACTGATCCCAGGGCTGCCAGACAGCCTTACCTTTTCTGCTACTTAGCAGAGGGTGGCCGGGACAAACAGACTCAGAAAGCTCTGGGGGCAAGAGGCCATATTTACACAACAGCTCTGTAATAGCAGGATTTAAGGACCACAGGGAAGCCAGGTAGAAGCTCCTGCCCACTCTGGCACCTTGCATTGCCAAGGATACATCCCTGAAGGGAGGCTGGTGCCACCATCAAGGCAGTGCACACTGGCACACTGCTTCATAGCCAGTCTGCAATCCTTTTTATAGGAACTACTGGGGGAACAAAAAGAAATCAGATGTTTGACCTGTGCCCTTACAATGAAAGGCCTAGCTAGGCAGATTGAACATCGCTTCTTTTTGATCATGACAAAACAGTCTGTGCTGGGGTAACGCTTACTGCAGTAGCTCCAAAGGAACCACCAGACCTAGAGTATCTGGCTCTGGGATACACATCCAATACCTTCCTCACAGGTCCTGATCAAGTGACTCTGCTTTTACAATATGGGCAATAAAAGGAGACTGGGGTGTTATGCTCCCTGCCCTTTGCTCACAACACAGTTACTGTGCTTTTTTGTTTGTTTGAACTTTAACAAGAGTTATTTCCCTTGTCTTCTACAATAAGGCAACAACAGGATTTGATGAGGGCCTTGTAACATGCTGCAGTTTGCTCCTCTGCCACAAGTACACCCAAATACATAGGTCTCCCCACACTACTACTCTAGCTAAATATTCTCTTTTCTTCATCTCTTTCACTCAAGAAAAACCCCCTAAGCCTCACCAAAAGGACTTCAATCACTTGAACTCAGGACTCAGAATGGTGTGCTACATTCTCTGTATCTTGTTGAATCCTACAAACGGTCTTGCAGAACCCTGGGAACCAGGGGATTACAGCCCCCGCTGGCCTAGGATTTTAACCCCTTTCGTTCCGGATGAAAGAGTCACCTAACAGCAGTCCAAACTCCTCTGCTTACCAGAGGATTTTCCGTTAGGTTGGGCCAGGCAGACAGTGTCATTTGACTTGTCTAGACTAAGACAAAAGGCATGTTTTAAACCAAATGGGCAGGGTAAGTTGCACCTTAATGTATTAGCTGTCCAGGGAGGACCACATCTTCCTTGTCCTGTCTTCACTGACATGTCTTAAATTGCTGAAGCAAATACTTGACAAAACGCCCTCACTATCATCTAGCCAATTCTATAAAGACAAGCATCCCAGCACCACTCTTAAATCATACCCACAGCGCTGTGGGTATGATTGTGACTTTGATTTAGGGACATGTTCTAGTCTTTGCTGCTCAACAGAATCAAGGGTAGCGAAATCCATTTCAGGAGAATATTATCCCAAAGCAAGTCTAATACTAGAGGAAAAGCTGCATAAAGAGGAACAGCATGTTTGCACAGGAACTGTGTCTTGCTGCCTTGCCACAGCAGACTGCAAAGCTGCCAAGCTAGAAGGATATCTATTCCATTATCTTATATCCATCACTGAAAGCAAGAAAATCCACCTCTCCACTCAGGTCCACAGAATACAACTTTGCAAAGAAGTCATATCTTCAGAGAAGCTTCAAAATGAGGGTAATGCCAGGATAAACCTAATATGTCAGCCGCTTTCTCTAAAGCATGAAGTGAAAGGCAAAATTGTCCCAGACTCCATTTTGTGGGGGTTGCAGAGCACTTACTGGAGAACAACTGCTTCAGCTTTGATCTCTAATGAAAATTTACCTCATTTACTTCAGAAACAGCAAAGTATGTTTAATTAACTACTACTGAATGGACCAAGCTGTCAACTCCTTTCCCCAGTAACTGCAACATTAACAATGCCTTTAAAAATATTTTACATGTATTTACCACAGTTTTCTAAATAAAAAATTTTAAAAGGGAAAATTTAATAGAATTAATCCCATTTAATAGGATGGGATGCCTCTGCTCCATGCCATTCTATTAAGAACCTGTATCCAGGAGTGAGTGTTGACACTTCAAGATTCTGAATTCTTCACCCTTCCAAAAAGATCATTAGAGTCTAATGTCGCAAAGTAAGTTTAAAATATTGACAAGCGTCTGCAAACGGACAATCTCCTTTCCTAAAGTAGCAGCTTTTCTACGTGTTTCAACTAGACTTGAAATATTTCTTTTATATCTTCATGTATCTGGGTCTACATTTTGCTATGGTAAAAAACAGGAAATAAAAAAGTTTCAGGAGTCCCAGAGGCAATTACTTGAATCAAAACACAACATTCAAGCACCTTCCCAAATAATTAATAAATAATTTTTCCTTGTTAAGAAAAGCTCATTTAAGCCAAAATCCTCATAATTCGCTAACCTCAACAGGCAGAAAAGCATAAAACATTTTATTGAAAGTCTGAAACCAGAAACTCAACTACCTTCACTCACTCCAGTGACTAAAAAACCCTTTATATTCAGCTGCATTTTTCTCCACAAACAGAATAATTTCATACAATGATATTTGAATACTTTTATCAAATTTTTTTATCAAGTTTTAAGCATCTTCAGTTTAACTTGTTAAAATTTTGCAGTGTTGGCATTTTACACTTTTATGTAACAGTGATGGATTTCAAGGGGAGGAAGAGGGGCTTTAATTCTTTTCTAAAAACATTTCCAGCTATTAACTGGCAAGATTTCCTGTATTTGCAAAAAATAATAGAACTAGGTCCTACAGCACCCTGGTGACACAAGACGAGGCAAAACATTTAAAAACCTGCTCAAAAACACAAAGGGGGGCAGTTAGTGCAGGGGGCTGAGGGGCTCCTGCTCCTCCCCAGCAGGCTTCTTCAGGTCATCTGGTGACCAGAGACACTCTGGGTACTACATCTTACCTCAATGAATTATCTGGATGTGTCTCCATGTGGGACTCCAGCCCATACTTGCAAAAAAAGTCTTTGAAACACACTGGACAATGATAAACTTCATCGTCAGCCTTCTTATCCCCTTCACCGGAGTGGCCATCCTCGACAACCTTCAGAAAAAGGGAAAAATAACCTCACTAGACCAACTTGTAAGCAACAAACTGAACTTGCAATCCATTCAAAGTCTTTCTCTTAAAAAAAAAGTTGTAGGCTTCATCTGTAACCTTGCTGCAAACCAACACAAATGACTCATTCCTCAGGAGAGGGTAAGCGACAGAGCCTCTGCACATGTGTAAGAACATGCATGACTGAAAAGGAGGCTCAGCAGGAGATAAAGCGTGCAGCTGAGTCACAGATATATCAGTTCTAATGAGGAACTGTGATTTGAACAACTTATAAACCCATGTGTTTATATACCACTGAACTAGCATTCCTCCCCCTTCAGAAAGCCAGGGGAGCTGTCAGCCTAAATTTTTATGCCACTGAGATACTGCCAACTGCTAAGTCAAGTGGTTCAGGGAGAAGCAATGAACTTCTGCATGTTTTCTATAGTTCTCTTCTGATTACAGGAAGAAAAGCATGCACTGTGCTCAATGGAACTGATACTACCTTGCCATTTAGACAGTAAGTGTAAAGAGTTAAGCCTGGCAGACACCATATATTTGTACACATGACTGAAATGTGTTAAAATATTTCATAAACAAAACCCTAATGGAAATGTCTAGCCTTAAAATAAGTATTTTCTGGTCACTCTTGTGACTCCAATAACACAGGACTATGCTCCTGTGAAACGGAAATGCACTGTAGATTTTTTCCCCTCCAGATCAAGACAAAAGCAGACTTTAGCTGCTGCTGATTTTGAAGTAAACATTGTTTTTTTAGAAGTTTAAATCATCATCCTCCAACACTACAACAAAATAAATGGGAGGAAAAGCTGCAGCAGCAAAAGAATAGTCATCTTGTCATCCAACAATAATTATTTATAAATCATAAGCAAATCCAAAAATTTAAACAAAAATAATTTAAAAAATTGAATTATTTCAATCTCTGAAATTAGGAATTAATTTTCAGTCTCAGACAAATGTGTTGGCTAAACAGGATAAGCATGGCAACTCATATACAGAGCTGTAGCAAGTCTGTGCTGACTGCACAAACTGAACAGCTGACAATTTAGGAGGTAACCAGGAACATCTTTTGCTTCATGCCCCATAAAGAACCTTTTTTGCAGGTGTCCTCTCCTCTCTGTCCAGCTCAGCATCATGACTGAACTTCCGTTTCGAAGACAATCGCCTGCGCTTCAGCGGCGAGGGGGGAGTGGTGCTCGCTGTGCTGTTCGGATCCTTCTCATGAATCTTCATGTGCCTGAGCGGGAGGGGGAAGGAGACACTGTCAGCAGGCAAATCCGGAGCGGGAAGTCCACGTAAATTTTAATGCCAACACCACTTCTAAGGCTTGCCTTTAAAGGACACCATCAGAGATCCCATAAACTGGCCTGAACTTCTGAAAAACAGCTGGGGCATGATCCAGCACGGGCCCTTTGCAGTGCCTGGGCCTGTGAGGGGAGGCAGGAAGCCCACAAGCTTTCCCCCATGTTCCAGCTCACAGCATGACACTTGCCCTGCTACCATCTAGTTCCATGAACACCATGCCCATTCCCCATCATCCACAAGGTCTCGGTTCTGCCTAAAGGTGCTCAGAAATCCACACACCCAGCCTCCCTGTCTTGTGGCCAACTAGTAAGTGAAAGCCTGCAGCTTAGCACCCACTTCTCTCAGTGCAAAAAAAGCACCCCATCTTCAACTGGCTCTCTGTCTAGAATTTGAGACTGTACCTCAAATAGATCCGTGTATGCCAGTATCAGAGTAACATTTCTTAAATGTATTTGTTTCCTTCTCATCCTTAACACAATGGTGCACCCCAATATCAAATTTCAAGTGCAGCTTCGAAGGCAGCATATATCTGGTCACACTGTTAACACTGCATTAGGTATGGCTTGCAAAACTCTGTACTGCCAAGGCATGTTCACAAACCTGCTTTCGCAGGAAAACAACTATTTCTTGTCACAAAGATACAGGAAAAGGGAGAGGGACAGAATTACTCAGGAAGCAATCTCATGAAGATCTGTATACCTGACCCACCTGCCTCTTAGTTTTCTGTATTTGCAACCTGAGGAAGACAATGTAGTCTAGTCCCCTCCAGTTAGATGGAAGGTATTGCTGTCATGCTTCTTTTTCTGAGAACTCAAAGCTCAAATTGAAATTTTC
>VYZT01060256.1:339267-356287 GCA_013400735.1 Pomatostomus ruficeps | reverse complement strand
AAAAAAAAAAAAATAAAATGTATGCTCCTAGACACAATGGTAATTTTTTGCTTCTAATAGCTAGAAATGTGAGTCCAGTAGGGAGCTGCCATTTGTCCATATGACTGACTTCAAAGAAACATGATGGAGACAATGTTAATGGCACTTGGGCACATTTTTCAGAAGTCACATCCGCAACTCGGCTCAGAACAGTGACATTTAACATGACTGCATGCTATCATGTTCTAACATGAGAGAATGTTGTAACCCAGACAATACTTGCACGTCCTCATAACTGCTTGGGTGTTATGACATAAAATCTGTTTTAGTTTTGGATGCCAGGGGCATGATGCTTTCAGATAACACACTGGACCAAACGGACCCACAGCAGACTCCACTGGAGCTGCTGGGAAGACTGTCTCATCACACAATGCTTTTAAAACAATTTTTCCTTTCACGATCTCAGAAGCTTAGAAAAAAAAAAAAAAGAATGCATCTAAATCACTGTCTCAAACTACAGCCTGTCTCAAACCACAGGGTGTTGTGCAGGAACAGCCTCAAGCCAAAAGCACCACAGGTACCAGAACTGATGCAAGATTAAAATGGCTGTTCAGCTACTGCCTGCTTTCAGCATCCATCACGGCTGGGGCTGCTTGGAGGATCAGGTCCACATGAAGAAAATCCCGTAGTTTCCCCAGATCCCCAGTAACTCTCACTGGTTGCACAAATGGTGGATGGACACTGGTGACATCTGTCAGTCACATCTATGTGCCCAGCAGATTGGACATAGAATCATGGAAATGCTGCTGAAATTGTCTGATCTCTTTCCCTGCCAATTACCCAGCCGGGAGGAGAAGGAATGCTGAAGCTCTGAGTGCTTGGCTCTCTCCAGGTTTGACAGAACCCAGAGAAAAGCTGGAGTGCTGACACAGCATACAGAGTGCTGTGCACTGCCCTGCCTTGGCCCTCTGGTAGCTCTGGTACCATAGGCACCAAAGCAACTGATTTAACCACATGAATCCAGTGTTACCTGGTCTCACAAAATCTGCAGGAAGACCTCTATAGATGCTCTACTGCCTCATTTTCTTTAATCTTATTTTTTTTTCCCCTGTGGCACTGATCTAACTTCTCATGCTAGCTAGAGCTTCTTTCATGGGTGATAAAACAACAGTATGAGCTGCAGTTGTCTGTATTCACACAAGAATAAGGGAGAAGAAACCAGTTATTTGTTCAAGGGGTTTCTGTCCACACTGATACAAGAAAAAAGTCAGAAAGCATTTGGGTACAAAAATCAAAATATTCAACTGCACAGGCAAAGCAAAACCTGAAAGGTGGATTGTTGATCTATGTTTTTATTATTTCTTTTTGGTAAAGACTGCTTTCCAGTTTCAATGATCTCTTGAAAGTAAGGACAGAGGCTTTTGCAGTGCCTGTCTGTTCCTGCACCCCAGGCACCCACACACGGTCTGACTGCTTAACCCTCTGGCCGCTCAGCCGATGCACAGCTAACTCTACTCGGCCAGTTACTTTTCAGATAGCTAGAGTGCAAAGTCAGTCAAGCTAAATCACATTAATCCAGAAAACAAGCAAACAACAAAAAACTGCTATGCATTGAATGTGGGACTTTTTCTTCCCATTTTCTTTTAAAGTCTCTTTTAAACCATTAACAAGAATGCACAACTCCTGTTTAGGAGCTACCTATGCAAAACAGCTTCCTTAGGGCTAAGTTCTTTCCTCCTGTTGTTTGTCCACCTGTTGAACTCTGCTTATTTTGACGGAGCTGGCTCCTACTTGAGAGGGGTTTGATGGCACACCCACAGCATACCAACAGGAAAAACCCTTGGGACCCTGAGGTTAGTGCCAGTCCAACCCAGCACCTCTGCCTGGCATGACCTAATGCACGCAAACACACTGACTCCTGCAAGTCCCAAAAGCAGTTCAGCTGTGTTTTCTGTGTTTTCAGTAAGAAGTATGCCAATAAGGCAGGGCTTGCTAACATAGGTGCATGTTAGCACCCCAGGAATGGGGGTTCTGCTGTGTCTGGTGTCAGCCACTGGCTGCCCCAACTGCTTGCAGTTCTCCTTCCTGCAGTCTGCGTGCTTTTGCCATGCCCTAAAAGCCAGAGCAGAATCCATACCACAGCAAGGAATGTGGTGATCCCTTCATGTTTTAGTTTTGAATATTTGAAATGAAGCAGCCTAAGCTATTAAGCTATAAACAGGAAGATACCCTGACTGCACCTCTGACTTTTACTGTGTAGGTCAAATATCACAGCCACTGTGATAGGTCTATGCATGTGATCATTAAGGAAAAAAACAAAAATTCCAAAACCAAAGCAGCAGGTTTCAGAGTTCTCAAGGAGAGTCATAACCTGCCCACATTACAGCCAGCAGGTTGTTCCTTTGGCAGGTTAAGCAAGTTTCACTGCATCAAGTTAAGGGTGGAGAGGAAAAAGATTACTAGAGCTACAGCCCAAGATAAGTGGGAAGATAAAGCCAAGAAGCACAAAGGATAAACACAATCTTCATCTCTCTCTTTTACTTTGCAACATGGATGTCATTCTGCCTCGAGACAACATTTATCACCCAACATGGGTTGAACTTCAGCAGATGCCAAGTCACATCCACATCCACAACCTTTCTTTTAAACACTCCCTTCACTGAGGTTTCTTCTGCTTAAAAAGTTTCCTAACCATAATTAAGGGGGGGAAGTATTTGTGTTGCCTTATACTCCTTTAGAAGAGTTTGCCATGATTAGATCTTACATGTAACAGTGAAAATGTTCAACCTCACTGTTTAGCCTGCCAAGATACAAGAAGAACAGGAACAAAGCTGTGTTTAGAAGTTATTTTCCCATTGTGACTATAACAACATATTTTGGCCTGACAACACTGGCATACTTAGAATGCGAAAGACAGGCTCATAAGTCAGGCTGGCTTTCAGCATCTTACAATGATAAAGAAAAACGATATGACATTCATCAGTTCCAAAAAATACAGATAAACACTCAACACTTTAAGTGAGAATGTAGTTCAAAAAAAGAAGGGCAAAATAAGGACATGCACAGACATGCTTATATTCAGTTGCAGATGCAAGTTACAGTAACATGTGCCAGCAGCTCTAAAGTGACCACTACTGCAGCTCAGAAGACAGCCAGAATCACAGCCAATGAAACTTGGCTTTTGTTTTCTAAATTAAATCAACGAATTGTGGCTCTGAGCCATTCTACAGAGCAACCCAAGTACAGCAGACAAGCTCAGGAAGGTACAGAGCCCTGAAATCTGCACCTCACATAGTAGTTATTAGTCTCCCCAGCATGCATGCAAGTACACATACACCTCGGAGAGTGCTGAGGGTGGAACACTAAAATCCAACCATGATACACAGGATGACAGGAAGGAGATAAAAACTCAAGCTTAGTATTAGGGAGGTCTCCTTTGCACTAAGTGCTAGCTAGCCTTGATTAACCTCTCAGAGAAAGTGGTGGAACTCTATTTAAAATTAAACCAGAGAAAGAACCAGAAAAATTTGCAAAAAATAAACCCAAAATTAAAAGAGGAAACAAAGTCTTTTCCAAACATGGACCGATCCACCTCTGAACTAAACTCTTAATGTTTAAGAACTGCTATGCAAAAAAAAAAAAAAAAAAAAAAAAAAAAAAAAAAAAGGAAATATCTTGCTGTACACTATGCCTTTTGTAACACAGCTGTATGAAAAAAATCTCTCTTCATAATCTCTTCCCTCCCCCTCACACAAAGAATTTCACAGGTGAGCCAAGAGGATCCAAGTGTGCTAGGACTGTGTGCCAGTCAGCCGTCCCAACAAAATCACATTTTTTCAAGTGCTTGACTGCCTTTCATTCCATCTTCCCCCTGAGGATCACCTTCCGCTTCCCCTCTTTTACCACAACTTTCCTCTCCCCTCTCAGGGTCACATGAACAGGATGACTAAGATGATACTGCACAAGAATTCCCCTGGATTCTTTCATTTTTTTTTTTTTCTTTTTTTAAGACAAATGGGCAGAAGTTTCCAGCTCCACACTATAATGCAGAGCATAATTTCAGAAAGGTGACTATTCCACTAGAACAGCAGCAAGTGAATATTTTGCTACTTTACATTGAAGAAGAGACTTCTGTAGTAATAGGCAAATGCAGAACTCGAGTGCCTTTTTCTCTTGCGGTTGGTGTTGGAACAGTGTCTATGGGAGGTGACTCATGGGGAGGGCGGAGGAGCATGTGTCCTGCTGAAGTGACATGCAACTCCTGCTGGTCACATCCCAGTCTTTACCACATCTCTAAAAAGGGCTGATGTATTTTCTTAATGCCAAGGGGATTTGCACATTGATCATATAAGCTTTCTGGAGGTCTTGAAACAGGGCAGTCTACAGCTTCAATGCCAAAACCAGAACGTGGGCAGGTTTTGACTGGCTGGCTCAAGGCTAGAATGTGCAGCCAAAGCATCCTGAAGGAGGCAACTGCAAGATGCAGCTGTTCCCAGCCCCACTGAATTAAGAACAAAACCCAGAGCTTCTGCTTTGTATGCAGATAACCTGATCAGCACCACTTTGGCTCTTGGATAGAAACCATCCCTCAGCATGTGTGAGAATCCCCCACCTCTTAATTCTGGGGAGAAAAAAGCACACTGTAGCTGTGCCTTGAGTTTCCATGGCTCCTGACGTGCTTCAGGTTCCAAAGAAAAAAGGCCTGTCTGGCTTGGAGGCCCAGGCACAAGGAAGGTATGGAACAAAAGGGTGCATTTGCAGCCCCTGAGCAAGGTTCAGGGTTAAGCCTCTCCCTCATAACTATGGCAGCAGAAGCACTGCTGGCTTTCAGTCAAGAGAGGTTTATGCCAGGTAGGTCTGATTAGAAGGAGCAGCATGTCCAGAGGGGGAGCAGCAAGCAATTTCACTGAGGCCTGGTTGGGAAAGTCCCAGCATCTAAATCAAGATTAATTCTTGAGCACAGAATCCAGTGGATGTATAAACACCCTCCTCCTCCCTCAAGTCTGTGGAAACGTGGTGGGGAGGCCAATGAATCCAGGCATTATCAGTCTAGAGAGATCATCTGACAGTATCAAGTTCAGGTTCTGGCTTCATATCCCACATATTATTATAAGTTTCTCCACTTTACCACTAGATGTACCCTATACTCTACTGTATTGCACATGATTATTCCTCATCTCCCTTGTGATTTCTAGGCAGTTTGGTATCAAAACCAAGTGGAAAATCCTCATACATCTGATGCTTATCAAAGACAAGGAAACCACACATCCAATCATTCAAATCAAAGACAAAGAATAAAAATCAATGCTTTCCATCCTTCACCTTATTTACAATACACTTTGTTTTTCCCCTTACAACAAAAAGAATTACTCAAGTTCCCAAGCTAGTCTGGGAAGGACTGAGCTGGTCAGTACAATTTAGCTGATTCAATTGCTTTATGTCTTTCACTCTTTTGTGTCTCAAGATCTTTCACTTATATTGTTCCTTCCTAATAACAGTAAAAAAACTCCAAAGAATCATAAAACCCTTTTTCAATAATTTAAAACAAAAAACGTCTATCCTTCAGAACATAACCAAACATTTCTATTTAGAGAAAAATAGTCTGCTTTGTTAAAGCTTCAACTTAGTGCCATTGTATCACAATGAACAGGAGCGCAGGATGCATCCAAAATAGGTTGAAATTTGGACCATGATGTTCTTCAGGCCTCATGAAATGCAAAATGTGAAAGAGAAGACAGCCTTTAAAATTACACTGGTAACATCTCTTTTCAGATATTTCTATGTTACATTATTCTTGTCACTGGTTTTGTTTCATTCTTCTTAAAAAATGACACTTTAGCCCAAGTTGTCTGGAAATGTAGGAAAACACAGGGAACTTCTCTTCAAAGCTCCTGACATTTGATATGTACAGGAAGTAAATCCTAAACAAAGAGAAAGTGAAGCAGCAGTATTTTTAGGAACAATTGTTCAATTCCCTGCTGCTAGCTCCCTCCTTAAGAGTCTTGTGAATATGACTGAAATTTAAGTCAAAAGTGCAGTAACACTATGCCCTTGGGTTAAAGAGTTTAGTCAGTTGTTTGTTTGTTAAAACACGTAGAGAATCTGTATTGACAATATATTTCCAGTGTTAATTACCAACATCACCCACTTAAGACAGCAATCCACTCAGCCCTTGCCAGTTGCAATCACAGGAACCAAAAAGATGCAAGTAATTTTGCAAAGCAGACATGATCTGTACTGGGACAAGTTTCTGTTTGTCTTCTCTTTGGCTTGTTTAACATTTGTATCCTCAAAAAACCCCAAAAATGACCCAAAAAGCCCTCAGACATGCACACACACTTCACAGCAAGTTAAGAGACAATCAAACACCAACATCCCAATCACACGGGAAACTCCCTCTTACACGTGTGGAACAATCTCAAAAGAAATTCCAAGCACCTCCATATACTCTAGTGGCAACCAGTGTGGAACCCTAGCACGGGACAAACCAAACGAAGCTGAGCAGCAGGAAGTCTCTATGGCTATGCTGGCAGGGAAGTCATTGCAGTGCATGCAGGGAAAGTGTAGGGTGGAGCGAAAAGGTCCAGGAAGGATCAGATTGGGATGCCCTGACTCAGCCACCTGTCTGCAAGCAGGCCCAGCAGGAGATGCCCCTGCCAGTGCTCCCCATGGCACCCAGGCACTGCCATCCTGCCAGCATGGCAGCACAGCTCATTATCCTCACGGAATCTCTAGTGCTTGTTCATGCAGTCTACCAAGGCCACTGTGGCCCTGGGGAGCCTCCCCACAGCACAGTGTGCGGCGCCACGTGGCTGTAGCCGCCCCCTCAGCATCCCCCAGGTGCCCAAGGTACCACACAGACGTGCCCTCAGCATCCTCCCCAGTTCAAAAAGGCTGCCGCACTGCCTGGCTACTGGAGCAGCGAGGTTCTCCCCGCAGACGGCATCATTAGGATGACAGAAGTGCCATCATTCAGATCCACCAAGACTGGCTGGGTGTGCTGAGACTGAAAAAGCCACCAGTGATTAAATTCGAATGATGGATTTCAAATCTCTTTTCAGTGCTACCGGGACAGTCTGCAAAGTTAGTCAGTGCCACGCAGCTGCCAATACGTGATACCTAGGGATATATGATACACACGTATGCACACAGAACATTCTGTATTTTTATCCTAGAGAAAAATTTTGCTTTGCTGTGAATAAATTCAAGTTGTAAGCATAAGAGAGTGGAAAGATAATGATCTACAAATCCAGTGAGTGGGGTACCACTTCTGAACAATTATGCTGTATTCACATTTAAGCAACTACTTGCTACACAGACTCAGCAAGTTCAAACAGGCTGAAATTGATACAACTGCATTCCCAGCTTGGCCCAAAGTTACTCCTATTCCCTAACAGCAACGTTGTCAGAACACCTCAAAGGAAAAAAAAGGTAGACAAATATTTGCCTGATGATGCTGTGACAGGGAAGTGATTCAAACCATGCCTCAAAAGCAAAGCTTTCCAAAGGACAGCAGAAGAAAGCAGTTTGCATCAACCCTGGTGTAAGGGAGGGCAAAAGAGGAGGAAATGCAGTGTGAGCTTCCCAGCACCACTTCACCTAGCTGTCACACACAGTTTGCATTATGTTCAGAGCAGACCTAAATTAAAAATGCCAAGTGCTGCAAGGAGACTTCTAAGCTGTAAGAAACTTTTATATGGGACAAGATCCTCCTTTATTAAACAAGATGCTTCTGAGGCCACCGTACTTCCTTAAGCTTGCAGAAAAAAAGTGTATTAACAACAGTAAAAGCAATATTTTTTAAAGTGTACCAAAAAGCTGCCTGGGACATTCTGAACTGTTTCCTTCAATCTTTTTGGAGATTTGTGGTTTTCAGGCATGTCCTTTAGTTACCACACTATATAACCTTATTCAGTTAGTTCACTGCTGATTTTTTGGGAAACTTTATGTTTAAAGAAAACAAGTATTATTAGATGGTAAGGACAATTAAAGCCACTTTAAATCTTAGTAACAGGGGGAAAAGGAGAGGGAAGAAAAAAGAAAATTAGAGAAAGTATATCACAACAGGGAAAAGATTTACCCTAAAGAGCACAGTCAAAGAAGCCCTAGGTATATCCTGACTCCCCTCCAGAACCACACCCCTTTCTTAACCAAGCAAACATAAGTCCCAGCTACTTCCCAGAACCAGGCAAAGCCCTCTTGCTGTTGGTTCCCTCTCACACTCCACTGTTGAGCAATCCTAATGGCACAGCACAGTCCAACTTGCTGCGTCACACAGCTCAAGAAGGAAAAAACAGACGGCCACAGCACTGCTGGGGACGCTGTGCAGATGGAGCCGAGTATCTCTCCCCGACACACACACACAAACACACGCACGCAAGGAAGCTGCACGAGATAAGGGAAGCACATCTTCCTTAAAAGCAGGGTCTCCACATTACCCCGGTATCAGCAGCCACCAAGCATCTCAAAGGGCAAGGAAGTAAAAGGTTATCACTGCACGCACACAAACTGCAAACTTTTCCCAGCACTGAGGACGGCATCCTAGCAAAAGAGGTTTCACGTGCTCAGCCCATTTCCTCTCCTGTTCCTGAACATGTGGCCCTCCTTCCTCCCAGCATTCCCTTGCTGAGCAGAGAAGCAAAAGGAAAAGGTTTCACATCTTGTTATATGTCTCTTTAGTCAAGCTGGAAACAAAAGCCCCCGCATGACCTGTGCTACTTTATAGGAGTTTGGGAACTTCAGCCCTCAAGTGGAATTCATTCAGTCTATGAACAATTGTCACCTTAGCCTCTCTACCCTCTATCTGAAACTCAAAAAAGCTACCACCAAAGTGTCGTGGCATAAAAAATGAACCACACAGAAGTTGTTTCAGGATATCTTTCCACATGAGTCAGCACTGTAAAGCTGACTCAGGATTTACAAAAAAAGTCACTGAGAGTGTTTAGTAAACTTCAGTTAAGAGACCAGCCTGAAGAACTCGGCAGATCTATAGATACTCTCAAGAAACAGAAAGTGGTATTTGCATGTTCTGTGCTATTTAACAGTTGTATAATGGCACTACTACTTAAAGACTGTGTCTTTGCCTAAACTGTGTACATCATGCATATGAACATCATGGTTCAACAACCAGAGTAAAAGGACCTGGCTAAATCCAAATGACAAGATTCCCTTCGCTTTTTTTTTTTTTTTTTTTTTTTTTAACAGCTACAGACACTTCCCCAAATGCTGTCAATCTACTGTTAAGGAATAGCCTATTTTCAAAAGAGGGGAGGAAAGAAAGAGGAAGAAACTTGCTGACCCTGAGAGGGGGTATGTTCTGCAGTTTGCTGGTTCCAGCATGCTGAACTGGAACAGGTTGAGCAGGTTAGATACTGGGGGGAAAAAAGGTAAAGCTGGAAGACATACATTAAAGGTGGAATGACAGCAACCACAAACACAGTTTGTGATAGATTTCTTCCTCATTCTCATGGGTACTTGGCCCAGGAATTTTTTCAGAGGATAGGAGGACAGGGAATACACATTCATAAGAGAAGTGATGCAAGTATTTCTGATGTGCAGGCACAACAGGCTGAACAAAGATTACCTTAACATACAAACTCTCTCAGCAAACTTTCTCACCACCAGCATTTTCTACACAGAATCACCCAACCGAAGTACAAGCTATAAGACAAACCACCAGCCAAAAAGTGAACAAAACAACATGTTATTTGTTAACCTTGAGAGTTAACGTGTCCACAAGAATCACATGTCAGGTTTATGGCAGAGGACTAAAAGCACCTCAACTCCTCGCAAAGATCGCCTGGATTTTCTAGTGCTTGCTAAGTTAAGGCTTGTATTTATTTTGTAGCTCTTCAAGGTGAGAAGGGGAGGAAACATCCCTGAGAATACTAGACCTTCAGAGGAGGTGATATTCCTCAAAGGGTACTTATGTGGAAAGATCAAGGTCTTGCACTGCCATGTGTTCTGCGACTAGAGTCTAATCTGTCAAGTGGCTTGTGCTTATTTGAACTGTGACATGGGTAACAAAGCAGCACTAAGCTACACTCAATACGCTCTGTTATATGGGAGATTTATGTTACTGCCCGTGAGGAGGGTGGTGTTACCCTGCCACGTCAGACCACCTTCTCCTCGACACAAATCACACTAGGAACCGAAACTCATTAAGACTGTCCCTATTTTTCTTGCCTGCAGAAAACCAAAACATAAGAATCCACAACCTTACAATGCACAAGATTAGACTTTGCTATTGCTAAAAGGCAACACACACACACAGAATCTAGGACTGAAAAGCACACTGAAGTCTTTCTTGTGTTTAGGTACTGAGGAGCTCTGGAGATGCAACTATAATGTTCCTCATTGTGTACGCTTAGGTTCTCAAGAACAATGGAGCTAATTAAGGTCTGCATATAAATCTTAACTCTGCACTTCCTTGCTTCACTTGATTCTAATCAGATCTCAGCATTCATGTTTTTGTGTTAACTTCCTTTGCTGTTCTTTAATGATAACTGAAGGGGGATACTGTCCAAGCCTACAAGCAGCATGTAACACATCTGAAATGATGGCATCTCCTTTCAGCTCTGAGGGCTCACAGAGGTTCTGTGGCACAAGAGGTCATCCAGAGTCCTTTACTGCTGAAGATACTGGGGGAGGGATTTTTTTTGAGCACCCTATTTGTGAGTCATGTGAATTAAATAAAAGTTTATATATAGTCTTTCCAGAAGTAAATCTACTCAGCAACAGTGAGACAGACAAAAGTTTCTTCCTGGGACAATTAAAAATACTGTAACCTTCTAATTCAAATCAAAGACAGAGAAACAGACTCTTCTCTTACTGCCATATTGTTGTTTTTGTTGTTTTTCTTTTCTTTCTTTCTTTCCTTCTTTCTTCCTTTCTTTCTTCCTGTCTTTTTCTTTCTTTTTCCTTCTTTCTAATTTAACCTTCTTCAAAACATGGGGGTCCCTGCAGAATATCAAACACCTATTCTGGATACTACCTGCTGACAGCAGAGAGACCAAAATCTTCCCTCCACCTGTTTCCCCATCCCTATTTACAAAATGTACTAGCAAAAAATGTAACAAACGTTTTTTAACTGCAAAGAAAACTGAAACAGCTATCACATCTCACCTGCATCCCACAACTACAGTCATCAATTACTAGAAGCAGAAATTAGGCCTTTGTGTTCATTAATCCTGTTGAAGAATTAGGGCACTTGCGTTTGCTGAAGCTTATCTTTCACTAGCATGCTGACAGTGGTTAAATCATCCCTCCACATATAAGGAATGGTTTTTAAAGCCTGTAGTACAGCCTGGTTCTTAATAGTTAAGAGCACTGCTTACCAATTACTCCATTGAAATAAAAGTGCCTTAGAAGATGACCAAAGAGACATTTCTATTGTGCAAGACAATGAGAGACAGCCTTTCTACATGTGTGAAGTGTCAATCGTTTGTTGTGTGGCGAGGTCCTTGGCTATTTGTTGTTAGCTTCAAGATCCTTTAAGTTCAGTTTTTTGAAGTTACACCAAATTCCCACTTGCAAACCACCAGAAAGCAAACCATGTTGTAATAAGGCAGTTTCCGTCCTCTTCTGGGAAAGAAAAAAGATCTTCACATTTGGCTATGCTCTGCCTCCAAAACTCCCATCTTAAGCAAATGCCAGCCCGCACGTGCTGGGCTACAGAGATCTTATTTGTACTTAGAGGCTGGGCATTGTTACTGCACTGCACCCCACGAAGCACACACAACACACTGGAAGAAGGCCAATGCCATAAATAACATGGGAGCAATTCACAGGTGGAATGCAGGGAGAGGATGGATTCAGCCAGATCTTGAGGACACTCTGCCTACTGGATATTTGCAGAGTCACAGGTGGCCTGTGTGCATACCTGCCCATGAAACACAGGCTCTAGTTAAAGGGAGAAGTGTATGCACCTCAACCCCTATGCCTTTATCAGGATCCAACACTCATCTCTGGAGCAGTGTGTTACAATCTTGCAGACGTGTACATGCTTCATGTGGCAGCAAAGATGGCTGGTTAAAACCTCAAAATTCACATACTACCCCCTCCAGCATGAGAAACTCACTCAGCAACACACAGGTGCACACATAAAGTGCTGTTTAAGAAGGACCTGAACATCAGAATAGTACTATACCTTGATTACAAAAACAGCTGTTCTGTTAATCTCTCTGTAGCGTATTAAAATGAGAAGTTTGGGAAAACTATCTAGTACTGAAAGTAAGATTGAGAATGAAAGTGCCTTCTTAATTAAAAGAAGAAATACCTTCTTTGATAGGACCCTTTGTAAGAATGCTTCAAAGCATAGCTTCTGTGATCCAGATCTTCCAATCTGAGTTTCAAAGACTTCTGCATGTGGTTGTTGCATGTGGTGTTTCACATGTGCCAAAAAGAAAAAATCCCCAAACTTTGAGACCCGTTCCTGAGACGGTACATAAACAGCCCGCAAGTACCTAAGCAGGATGCAAATAAAAAGCCATTCTGAATCATTTTTTAATGTATGGGGCAAGGAATGGAAGAAGGGAAAAAGAGAAAGAAGGTAGATACTTGCTACATTTTGGTTTCATATGAAACACTTCAGTTAGTTTGTATTACCAGACTTATATGGACAGTCTGGAGAAAATCACCCATGGACAATGCTCCTTCATTTACCAAGCTGGGGAAGCTGTGGCTGAAACACATGTATTATCCCTTTACTGTTTTCAGACTTGCCACAGAGCCTTTAATAGCTTCCCACTGGAAACTGGCAGGAAGGTCATTTCTCGCCTCCCTTTTGGCATTTATATCCCATTAACATTTTCTAGTTGCATGGAGAGCATGTCTTTGACAGGGAGGAAAATGTGACTTTAAGGTGATAGGCACAGACTATCCTTAGTCACAGAAATGGAAAAGGAACTGCTGGCAATGTATCCTACCCCCAAAGGAAACACTTTTGGAGCAAGTGGAGGCGTCGCCCTTCCCAGTGAAGGCTGATGCACGTTCTGCTTGAATGCAACCCAGTAAGTCAAGTAAAATTTTTTTCTCTACCTCAAGGTCCCTTCCTAATGTTCACAAACCACCACTACAACCCACAGCAGCAGCCTAACCCCTCTGTCTGCATTTTGGGGAGAGGCAGTGGTAGAGATGGAGTAAGAGACTTGAAACCTCCTATTTGGTGTCGGAGTCTAGACTCAAAAGGGCTCCTCAGAGTTGGGATTACTCACAGATAAGCTCCCTAGGGAGTTACTATGACAGTACAGATGGAAAACCTTTGGAAAGCCTTTGGTAGCTGCAATCTTCTGACTAGAGACAGTACACTGGAAATCCCCAGCTCTTACAGAGCTACAGGAACTCTTTATACAGCCCCTTCCCCTCCATATAGTTTATGCTCCTGATGGAGATATGAGTATTCAACTTTAATTCACTGTGACTGAAAGCCACAGGGTCTGTCTCTCTAAGCAAAGAAGGTGAAGATAAGGTGCATCCTAAATTGCAGATTTTCTTATGTACTGATCATTACAGTGACAGTTACAGGAATGCTGAACTCAAAACAACTGTGATCTAACTCCTTCCTCCAAATTCTTAAAAAGCCCCAAGTAAACAATGCCCCCAAATCCCTAATCAGCTACTGATGCTAGGAGGTTTACTATTTTTAAGAAGACTTGCTCTTTCCAGTACTGGTCAAAAAGAAATCTCTAATAAACTCAGCATCATCTCCAGGTCTTCTCCAGAGCAAATCCTGATGCTGATACCAGCCACTAAGAGATCTTCCAGTTGTTTTTATCAGATTGCACCAACCCTCCGCAAACGGTAGGAGCAGCACTGATATGGCAGCAGACGGTCTGACAGCACATCGGGAAGAATGAGAAAATCAGCTTGTTGCTTTGGACACTGAGCACTCTACAGAGAACTTTGCTCTCTTCAAATGTGACTGTCCCCACAGAAGGCTCGGGTCACTCCTGAACAGCCTGGCAGCCTGTAAGAGAGTTTTCTGAGATAGTCCAGGCTCAAGGTTCCCTGTTGAAAATCCTGGCCAAGAGTCCCGCTGGTCAGAAAAGGAAGCAGGTTTTAACCTCTTTTTCTTACTAGTGTTGCACAAGAGAACCTTCCCCCTCCACCCCAGTCTGCTCTGCCCATTCAACTTGACTTGTTGACAAGGAGCCAAGGAGCACAACAAAAAGAAACTGGACTTCATGTGAGAGGCTATGACTCATTTACAAATGAAGTGTTGCGTGCATTGTGGGAGTCAGGAAGGCCAGCATCGATTTCAAAAGTGAAGAGTACACACAACACCCCAGCACAACTACACTAACTCAAAGAAGAGATGTGCAAGAAACAGCATTCTCACGCCACAAAAAGTTTGGCTCTTGCATAGAAGTTTTACTGTAATGCAAAAGAGCATCAAGTAAGAGCTATGGAGTTTTTATCTCCCTTGGTAAAGTGAAGATGGAGAAAAAATACCTTTGATGGAGATGGTGGGCACTTGAGAGTGTAACAATATGGGTAATAATTTCCTAACCCAAAAAAGCAACCAAAACTTGTCTCCTTCCCTCCTCTATTCAGCTGAGTGTCTAATGATGTGGCTGCTTTGAGGTCAAAAAATGGACCAGAAATTTCATTCTGTGATGGAACAGCAATACGCACTCCCATGGCACACTATTTCCCTGAACAAAACCATTCCATTGAACTTTTTCCCCTAAAAGGTTTTCTAAAAGTCTGGATTTAAAAATAGTATAGACAGCTAAATAAGAGCCAGAACATGGCAGAGCGGGGGAGAAACAGAAGAGAGGATGTACATGGCATAAGCCTACACATTTTTCCCCCCATGCCAGCAGACCAACCTTTCCCTTGCTCCTCTTCTGTGCACTAAGAATATTTGGTGCAAGTGCAGTAATACCCAGGAGGCTCCTGCAGGACCTTCACAAGTTACACTGATTCATTACCAGCACATCACAAGTTTCTGCTAAACCTGTAACTCCTCTCTCTGACCCCATGCTGTGCAATGGCCCAGGGACACCACCATGCTGGCTACCAGGGGCACATGAGAAAATTTTTTTTCTTTTTTTGCTGGTTTGGACATACATCTGTCACTACTTACATACCATAGCACAAAAATAGAGAACAATAGAAGAACTGCAAACAAAAGCGGAGAAAGATGGATTTGTGCTATCATCTAGCTGGCACAGAAGAACAGACATGGCACCACCACAGACATGGCCTGCAGGAGTTACACATGAGGCAGGACCTGGCAAACAGGTCCTTGCTCCAGAATCCTGAGGCAGGAGCAGTTTTGAATGAGATGTGAGGCATTCAGCCACAGCACTGACAGTCCATTGGACATGATATTACAACTAAGTTTGAGATGCCTGAAAAAGAAATTTACTTCACACCATCTTAGACTAGAAATACCTGTTTCAGAAGGAGGTACTGGTGGGCAAAATGAACATCTTCTTTGTGAGTATGTCATAGCACCAGGTAAAAAATTTGATTTTACTTTGCATTTATCCTCATCTGCCTACTTCCACATTCATGCTTTCCTTCAGCAACAAGATCCAGTATCACAGTCGGTTACAGAAAGAAGAAATGGTTATTCATTGGAAAAGATCAGAAGGCACAGTCTGCCAACCACAACTCTCCTTTAGCAGAACCAGCATGTTTCAGTGTGCTCAGGATTTTGCTTGTCATAGGTCTGGGGTCACTTGTTGCAGAGAAACCAAGCTTGGGAACAGCTTTCTGCTGCTGCAGGGCAGCCCTGCACAAGAAGGAGCTCAACAGAACAGACAGGCACCTATCAGACGGAAAAAACTTTTAATGTCAAGATTTTCCTTGCATGAACTTAGGTCCTTCTTAGTGCAGTCAGTAAATACAGCACTCCATCCTAGTAACTTCAGGCATCATCATGTTAAGAGAGAAAACTAAAACCAAACTATCTTCTCATCAGAACGTTCTGATCTGTACTTCTTTTGGGCAAGTCACTGAGCCTGACAATTCTGGCTATAAATTTGCTACAAAAGCATGCTAAGAATTGCTATACAGGGAAACCTGCCTAAGTAAAGGTGACTGCATCAGTCTCTCGTAGGCCTGGAGTCAAGTTTCAGGGGAAGCCTCCCTTTCCTGCTTCTAGGAGAGCATAGGAGATGCCCAGTGAGCAAAAACCCAAATAAACCACACAAGCTGTCCTTCAGCAAGCTGCCCAGACACAAGTGACTGACCATCCCAGAGTTCCACCACTGGAAGTCACCCTTGGATACTGACAGTGGCATCAATTGCAACTCAGCAGTGGCCCTGCCTTCTGCACCTCACACAGAGTAATGACCCAACCTGGCAAACGTGGCTCACACCACCTCTGGTCAGATGAGTCAGATGTGTGACTTATTCAGAGCCCAAGGCCAGTATCTCTGTGTTTTTCCCTTCTCATTTTTTATCTATCTTTCCAACTCTTCAGCATTCCAATCAATTATAAGTTAAATAAATACGGAATTACAAAATTGCATTACCTCTCTTTTCACGTCAGTGTTTAACATGAACAAAATGACACAGAAAAGGTAACGTTGCAAGCAGGTATCGCTCCCATTGTGCAGGACTATGTTATCTTTCCTACTGTCATCAGAACCACCCTTTCATTCCACCTATAGCACACTGCTTGGAAAATTACTGGTAATATCAGGGAAACAAGACCTCTTCCCTTCCACACAGAACCGGTCCGTAACCATCACTCCAGCCTTCTTCCTTGTAAGCAATATTCTCTTCCCTCACCTGTCTTGCAGTTTCTTTGTAAGTTGTAAACTCTTTGATATGGGGACTAAAGCTATGTGGAAATCCATGAAGTCTTAATCAGCTCTGAGATGTCCCACCCACGCAAATAAATGAATACTGAATCAAGGGGTGAGAGAGGGGAAGGAAAATCCATGTGCTTTAACATTTTGTTTCCCCAGTTGACAACTGTACATACTGCTACACCCCTACGAAGGAAACTACATGAAATACATATGGAAATTTGGGCTACAGAGAATTTGCCAGATTTATAGTGCAGTAAGTTGTCTACAGTGCA